>CACRXK020004476.1:7500-31571 GCA_902702795.2 Paramuricea clavata | reverse complement strand
GGGTTAACTAGACACATGGGCAGATAGATCAGTTAACCCATTAAGCGCCAGCACTCTCCCCTTGATGAGTAAAATCGTCTGGCGTTAGACAGAGTAAAATACTGTTCAAAGTAGGGTGCATCAGGGTGCAATGCGACCCAATGGGTTAACTAGACACATGGGCAGATAGATCCGTTAACCCATTAAGCGCCAGGACTCTCCCCTTGACGAGTAAAATCGTCTGGCGTTAGACAGAGTAAAATACTGTTCAAAGTAGGGTGCATCAGGGTGCAATGCGACTCAATTGGTTAATATAGTACATAACATAGGTCATAGACATACAGTTTCAATACAATACAAAATGATTTTGAACAACGTCAAGGTCAATGAAATCATACAAAATGAATTTATGGAATATCAATTAAATGTATTTAAAACGAACATAATTTCAACATCCCAATAAGCAATAACATCCCAGTAAGTATAAATTCAACTATTTTAAATCAATTGTTTGAATAGCCAAATTAAAAGTTGTACGAGTGACAAAATCATTCAATAATATTCACATTTTATCATTTATATTATGTGTCAACTATCAAAGTCGCACTGTTAAGTATATTAAAATATACTTTTCATAAGATTAGATGTAAGATATAATTGTACGAAGGTAACTGAGGAACGACGATGTGTAAGACAATAAATCATACATACAGTGAAAAACGCTCTTTTTGTAGCACATCCTACATGTACATATCGGCAGCATTTTCCTTGCGATAGTAACTCCTAGTTATAATTGATAAGCAGGTGGTGGTAAGATAAGAATTGTCATACGAAGGAAATGGCGAGAATGTCCCTAGGGTGCGGAATGATCAAGCAGATGGCTGAAAAGGGGGTCATTTATAGTACATACTTTCATGCGGTTCACATCAGTCGCATTCAGTCTATACAGCCAAATGAACACCACCTTGTGAAGATATTTAACAGTTATTCTACGAACTCGAGTCGAATATGAGCTGATAGACGATGAGGCGCGTAGCGCCGAATCGGCTATCGCTCATATTCGACGAGAGTGAGTGGAATAACTGTTTTATTATATACACAAGGTCTGAATTCACAGACTTTGCTTTTCGGATATTTTCAATATTTTTCTATTTTGTTTATGTTTTTATCTTCGCTCTTTCGGCTGATTTAAATTTTAAAAATTTATTTGCTAACCTGAAAACAAATTGTGGGAGTTTTTTCGTTGTGTTTTTAATCCTGTAAAGGTTATAAAAAGCGACAACTTGCCGTTTTCTCGTTTGCAAAACATCGTAAATTCAGTTTGGCCGCCATTTTGTTTTTCTCTACTAGCAGGATATGAGCTAATATCCTGCTAGTAGAGAACCAATCAGATTGCAGAATACCTCATATCCAGACCTTGTGTATATAATAACAAAATTTATTAATCACCCACCTCCTCCCCATGTCTGCATCTGTCATTATTGTTAATGTTTATTGCCTATTTTGTAAGTAATGGCGTAATTTTGCCCTCACCTTTCCTGGGCAGAACTGTTTAAGAACATTTTAATGCGATATATTATATGAATCCTAATCTTTGAAAGTTAAATATTAATAAAGCGGCTGGGGGGGATCGTTAACGCCCAGCCAGATAAACCCAACTACGTGTTGAATGTCTTGTTTTGTGTCCATTATTAATACTTTGCCCAGCAAACAGAGCGCAGGAAATGCAACACTCAAGTCTAAATGCCAGGAAAATACTGTCTTTAATTAATCTTTAATATTCGCTAGTTCAGAAGGAAGGCATAAATTAACTTTTGTAGAAGTTCATGATAAAAAGGAAAGCAAATTATTTTCATTAGCGTCCTGTACGAATTAAATTTATTTCATTTCAAAGTGCGAGTAATCGGCAAAAAGCAGTTAATTGCAATTCACATTTAAAAAGGTTTTATGTAGAGTTTCGTTTGAATTTTACATTAAAATAAAGCCCATAGCAAACAAAATAATATACCTACTTTATCTATTTTATAAATTGATAGTTCTGTATTTAAAAGTGTTCAAGTTTCATCTATTTTTGCAGGTTTGTACAAAAAATTACAAAAAAACAATTATCGTAATATCGTGTTGCCATGAATAACATGACGTAAGCAACGCGAGCCTGCGTTGAGTGTCAGCATAATTACGAATACTTCATGTTGAAACAATGTCTGGAAAATATTGGCGAGGCCGCGAGGGGTTGTTGTATGAACTGATACAGCTATCCAATACAAACAAATTTAGTTTATACTTCTTTTTTAAATTATTTTAGTCAAACCAAGAACGTCTTGCAAAATGTATTTTTTGAAGCGTGTGTACCGTACTTTATGAAAGCAACGGTTGAAAACCTTGGTGAAAGTGGACTATCGCTGACTGCTGTTCTTTATAATACGTCTTCCCAACAAACAAATTTTGAGGAGAGTCTCTTTTGGATTTTGCCAGGTACCTGTAAAATGACCTTTTGGGTTAAACTTGGTATAACAATAGTGCCATCCGGTTACGACATGGTGATCGGAATGTTTCATTGTCTTTTCAGGAGAATTACAAGTGGATCTCACCTTTGAAAATCAGGGTGTACTTCAGACCACCGTTAGTGCTTCAACTATAATTACAGGTTTGAGATTTAATCGATAAAGTGAAACTGAACCATAAACTTGTGCTGAATAGCTTTATCCGTTCTAAGCTGTTCTTCCTAGAAGTCCAGTAAAGCCTGGTTCACATATGCCTGCGGTATGCCTGCGCTATCATTGTTTATATACAGCTGTTGATTCATACATTCTTCTGTGAATTATTTGGTTGAACTGCTAACGACAATAGCCCGCCGACATACCGCCGGTATACAGCTATTTCAATTAAGGTTGTCCGGCCGAGCAAAGCGGAAAAGTCGAATACGAGCGCGAAAGGCTGCTGGGAATCGCTAATAAATTCATTCATTTATTAGCGATTCCCAGCAGGCTTTCACGCTCATATTCGACTTTTCCGCTTTGCTCGGGGGACAACCTTAATTGAAATAGCTGTATGTGAACCAGGTTTAAGAGTTATTTAAATAAGTAAAAACTAAAGAGCATCTTGAGAAACCTGTTTGGACGTACTTGGCTCAATATAAATGAGGCAATAAACTTATTTCCATATTGTTTTCTGATACATGTAGGTGGATTCCAAACCCGTTGTCTTGGATTTTATTGTGGTTACTGTCCTCTTGCTATCTTCATGATTTTTGCCAATTATATTCAGTGTAAACTGCTGGCCAATCAGACTGCTCTAAATACTGGTACAATCAAAATAGAGCTGACTGACTGGGTTCTCCATCCAGGGTACTACGAAGTTAAGGTGCATGTGAAAAATTTCCTACTTCATGTTAACTAACTTTAAACTAAATCAGTCTAATCTGTTCTTATTATAATGTCTATGCCATTAGCACCTGTGAAAAAAGTTCTTTGTTTAGCACTATACAGTACAGGGTGTATAAAAAAAAGGAAAGGAGACCTTTAGAATTCAAGCATATTGTTTAAATTGGAATACCTTTTCAATTGCACATATGCTGAACCGTAGTGCGTGAAATATTGATGGGGTGCATATATTAGAAAACGGAGACCTTTAGAAATTGAACGGTTCAGCATATGTGCAATTGAAAAGGCATTCAAATTTTAACAATATGCTTGATTTCTAAAGGTCTCCTTTTTTTATACACCCTGTATATTTTCCTAGATGAGCTATCGTAGAAAAGGAAACTGTGCAGAAATTATGGGGCTGACTAGCCATGACGTTTTTCCTGAATCGGAGTTATTGATCGTTGGTGGAGTGCGCGTGAATCGTAAGTGAAGAAGTTGTTCATAGTTGTAGCAATCTTGTACTCTCTTATATAAGTTTTGACGATCCTGAAGTTCACCACAATCTGTACGACGCTTTTTGCTCAAAAGTGCTGTTTGAATGCAAGAAATGTTATTTCGTATAGAGACAACATCAATAATTCAAGAATTTTCCGGGGGTAGGGGTTTGGTGGAGTTCTCTCCTACTAAAACATTTTCACGGAAAAGTGCTTTATATATCCCTTTTTGATATATAACTGACAAAATTCGATTATGTTTCCTTCACAGCTGTTGTTGTGGTACATTGTTTATTTGGTGATAAAATGTGTGGTGGTAGTTTTAGTGGTACTGTGACTGATGAAGGATGGACTAGAGCAAATATTTCTCAAGACGTTTCAGGTAAGGTAAAGGCCGATTTACACTGCATCATTTTTGCTAATTTTATTAATGATTGTTATTTGATGTTAAATATTTTTCTAGATTCTGGTTTTGAAAGTTCTCCACATAATTCCACGTCTTTGTTCTCGTTTGGCTGGGTGCAGAACACCACTGTCACAAGTGTCACAGGGTTATGTGTCATGTTTAACTACAAAATGTCCAATTCATGGGAAACAAAGCTTTCTCTCTCTACACAATCAGCATCAGGCACTCGCTACGAAGTGTGGAGCTTGTTTGGTGTTCATGGCAGAAAATGGAACACGGCGTGGGTGCACTTGTCTATTGACGAAATGTTCAAAGTATGTTGTTCGAAGAATAGTTTTGTAAATGGAAATTGTGAGTGGTATTTTAATTAATTCAGACCTAACCAGGAGCAGTTGCGAAAAATGTAACTGTAGGTGGTAAGAATCAAAGCTGCGGCCCTGCAATTCCGGTTCTACATAATTATTCAAAGTTTGTTGTTTTAGTTTGTTTTCGAAGTAACTTCATTCAAGACAAATGAAACTGTATTGATATCGGATGTGAAAATCACAACAGAGAATTGTTCAAGCAAGATTAATCCTTACTACGCTCAAATTGGTATGTATGTTTTATATGCCGTCTCTATAATATGGTCCACTGATTGGAATGTTCCATAATCTTTTCATTGTTCCAAAAATCCCACTGTTCTCCATGCCATTCAGTCACGAGTTGTTTTGGCATGTTTTATTTTATAGGTCATTCATGTACTGCTAGCCAATTCAGTTGTCTGAACCGTGAATGTTTGAAGTCCAGCCAACGATGTGATAGAGAAACTCACTGCTCAGATGGCAGCGATGAAATGGATTGTGACTGTATTCTTGGAGAGTTTAGTTGTGTGTCAAGCAAAGAATGTATTGCATTAAGCAATGCGTGCGATGGAATGCACCACTGTCCTGATGGCTCTGATGAAAGGAATTGCAGTAAGTGGGTTACATAATTAGCTGGATAGCTCTATCAGTTCTAAACTGTTGTTCCTAAAGGTCCAGTAAGAGTTCTCTCTTGTTGCTCCAACATCAGTGCTGTAGAAATGGGGGGGGCGCTTGGGGGCGGAGCCCCTTCTTCAAGCTCGGGGGGGGGCTGAGCCCTCCTTCGATAATTTATTAAGAACACTATTAAACAAAACTTGTCACTTGTTCATGAAGTAGAATCAAAATTACTAAAATGGCATCCTTAATAAATCAATACCTTATCTTGTTTCAATGTTTGATATAATTATGCATTCATGCTCTGTATTTTCCAAACGGAATGACTTAGGTTAATACTTACTGACATTAAACCTAGGTTTCATCGATTGATAATGAAGAAATAAGACATAACAATTTATTATTGCTATTGCCTATTAGGGGTGGATAATGATTAATTGCGTTATTTTTATAAGTTAGTATTACTGTGTTAGAATGCTAGTAGTCTAGTAGTAAACTAATAGTATACATAATGTTATCGTTACTCTTTTGAAAATCATGCGGACTCATTTCCTCGCAGTCTTTAATTTTTTAATCCGCCGACCCCTAGCGTCACGTATATCGGTATGTGTGTGTCTATATTGTCGGCATTAAGGTCCTATTTAACTGGTGGTTGTGAAGTATGAGACTTGATATGAGTTATAATCTATGACTAACTATGAGTCATCTCAGTCATTAGTTGTGAACATCTATGACGTCATACGATGACGTCACACATTTTTTTACGATTTCACTGCTTCACCCTCGTCAAGAGAGCCCCCCTCTGGTAAATTTAGTTGTACAGCACTGTCCAGTATTACTACAGAAAGAAACCTAAACTACTAAACTAGTATAACTTTATTTATACTGAATAGCTCTATCAGTTCTAAACTGTTCTCCCTAGAGATTCAGTAAAGGCCTTCCCCAAATAGAACTAACTTTATTCTTATTAAATAGTTTATTAATTTTCCAATTAGATTTCTGCGCAAGAGAGGAGTTTTATTGCCCAAGTGGAAAGTGTGTGTCATGGGACTCTACTTGCAATGATATATGGGATTGCGTGGATGGTTCTGATGAACCCAACGTTTGTAAACCGTCAAAATCCGGACTGACTGGTGTGCAACCTGTTTCAATGATAATCGAAATATAGTTAGATAGTAATAGACCTAATATCACCGTATTTATACCCGTTGTCACGAAATTCACTAACGTATATAATTACCTTTGTTCCATTCTTATGCTTACATTATCAAAACAATGGTAACTAGTCATGTGAGTCAACTCACTCACATATATAATTGAAATATTTGGTTAGCTTTGTTTAATTTCTATGTTTACATGATCAGAACCGTGATAACTAGGCAAGTGAGATATCTGAAAATGTAAGTTGGTTAGATTTATTGTTTAATTAATTTCAATCTTAGCGAACAAGACATGCAGTTTGAATAATCCTGGATGTCTGTACGAACAAATAAATGGAAACGACTGCAGTTACTATCAAAGTAAGCAACATGACATATTTGTTTAGAAGCGGCATTTGTTGTTGCATCTAAGTTGACATATTCGGCAACCACGAAAAATACAACATGTAACGCCAGGGAATACATGCATGTGTATCAATACAGCATTCGATAAACTATCAGGAAATATCAGGCATGATCGTTATTCGTAAAACCATTATGCCAATATAGATCACGTTATTCTAGCTACAGTAGATAGCCGTTATTCTAGATTGTGTTAACACAGATGGACCGTTAAATTCGTGATGCTTGACATTGCTTGTTCAATATTTCCTCACAGAATGTGACTTTGACAATAACTGGTGTGGTTGGAGCAATGTAGGTTCAGGTGACACATTTGATTGGATAGCCAATCAGGGAGCGACTCCTTCAGAAGGCACTGGACCGGAAGTCGATCATACCACTACATCTTCAAGAGGTAGTTAATTATGGTATTTTATATATAACGTCACCATTCAGGCTTTAGCCCAAGCTAAACTTTACTAAACTAAACTAAACTAGCAAATTTATTAATACTGGATAGCTCTATCAGTTCTACACTGTTCTCCCTAGTAAAGGTTAGCCCTTTAATATTACAGTAGTTCAGTTAATTTCATCTCATTTCCACAGGGAGCAGAGGAGTTGAGTTTGTCTGGTAAAACAAGACAAACACCGCCATACCTCGTTAATTGTAACATATGTCATTGTAGAATCCATAAAAGTCCAATTGTGCACTAAAAATGCATATTTTATAATTTATGGTCTGTTGAAATTGTCGTGAAACCATAACATTGTATACCCGTACTTCATGTAACATGAACACCAATGGAATATGCTCCGCTGTTGTAGATTATTGTGGGCTCACATTTTGCTAAATTTAGGCTGACAATCACTACAATACATGGGAAACAAAGAAAGGGAGGAAACAGTAATTGGAGTAATATCTTAGGATAGCTGTAACTTGCTCAATATTTTATAAAAGAACATAATTTTTTGTATACAATCTGGAAATTATCTGTTCTTACTCGTTTAACTTAGAATGACGACCGATATTCATCGATTAATTTCGTACGATATGCACCGAAGCACCCTTTGGCGGAATTAAGTGACGTATTGTTTCGTGCTGATGCATGATTGATCCAAATTTGAATTGTTTCGATTATGAAAAACCAACATCAAGACTAATATGAAAATTCCATAAAAATATATGAACAAAATAAGACGATTGGTAAACGGTTAAATGTACTGAGGATTGCTGAATGAACAGGAGGCGCGAAACCGGGGGCCAATGGGGGCATGTGCCCGCGTCCCCAACTTTTTTTAAAAGTAAAAAAGTGCCCTTTTTCTGGGCTAAAGTGCCCCATTTACAGCACGAAGAAAGTATTTCCCGAAAAAACGTCCTCTTTTGCTGGAAAAAAGTGCCCTTTTTCCAGTAGTAAAGACTCTGTAAAGGCCATTTCCGACGTTATAGAAACTCCATATAACATTTTTTGTTCGGCTCGTGAATGACATAAAATTGTTTGATTCTCGTCACATACAAAAGTGCCCCTTTTGGCCAATGCCCTCCACTTTCGAAATGTCTCCGCGGGCGAAGTTAAATACAAAAATGTTTGTCTTTGTATTTAACAAGGACAGAGACAAAGAATTTTGTCTCTAATAAGTTCTTTGTATGTTTGCATGGCGATAAAACATATAATAATTTTGTTTGTGGAAACATCACGTAAATTTATTACTGCAAAGTTTTCGATCCGTAAGCCCGGATCTTCATCAGTGCTAATCCTTGACTTCAACGATATTCATCGCAAGTCATTTTAAATTAAATTCATTTTTGTTTCAAATAATATTTTACATTTTCAAACAATATTTTACATTTTCAAATAATATTTTACATTAAGAGTTGTTTATAGCTTGCGTGAATTTGAAATTCAATATTCGATAAATAATTACAACTGTCAAATGAGATTATAGGTCATAGGTCAATGCGTCTTCTGGTTTTGTTCACTTTCGCCATAGGGCGTTGCGCTGAACATGCGACAAAACATCTGCAGTGTTTCCTCCCTTTCTTCGTTTCTTATTCGTTGCCTTCTCGGCCAGTTTTTGTTGGCTTTTCGGAAAATACGAGTCCACGGTAATGCAAAGCAGCGAAGCAAATTGATATTGAAATTCATATTTTGGTAAATAGTTTGGTTTATATTCGATCATTTTGATGAATAAAATATGCATTTCTAATGCACACATTGGATTTATGGATTCTACAATGAAATATATTACAAATAAAATATACAACAAACGGTGTTTGTCTGGTTTTACTAGACAAACTCCGAAACTCGACTCCTCTGCTCCCAGCGTCATTTCAGAATAGTTGCGAGGGAAGAACCCGTTGCGAGGGATGAATCGTAATCTAATAATAAATATCAATGCCCAGCATAATGTGCGTATAATAATAGCCATAACAATGAGAAATTTTCATAAATTTAATTACTTACAGAACTAACGTTTCGTCTTACACTAAGACATCTTCAGAGTAAAAAATGATATAAAATTACAAAGTTATATATGCATGAAAAATTACAGAGTTTAGAATTACAAGTATAATCTAAGGAAGAAAGGAAGCAGAAGTACATAGGGTATAGAAAGAGGGACATACAAGGCAGTTCATTCGTATTCCCCCTTCTTCTACTACAATCCCCTTTTGATAGGGTAACGTACAAGGCAGTTCAGTCCCCCTTCTTCTACTCCAATCCCTTTTCTATACCCTATGTACTTCCGCACCCTTTCTTCCTTAGATTGTACTTGTAATTCTATGCTCTGTAATTAATTGTAATTTATTCATGAATATACAACTTTGTAATTTTATATCATTCTTTACTCTGAAGATGTCTTAAGTACAAGCGTTAGTTCTGTAAATAATTAAATTTATGAAAATTTCTCTTTGTTATGTCTAATTTATTATTAGACTGCGTCAATTCATTGTCCTTACAAGTGTCAACATTTCTGAAATGAACTATCACCTGCAGAGCTTGAACGATTACTAAAATCCCATTAACAGATTATTCTCTTAATTTTTTTAGGCATTTACATATATATCGAGTCCAGTTCTCCACGAAGTCCAGGTGATACAGCTCGCCTCCTTGGTGGTCCCTTCAATCCTGACCAGACTGTGTGTTTACAGTTTTTCTACCACATGTCCGGGAAAGATATTGGTCACCTAGCTGTGTATAAAGCATCGGTCACTAATAAAACACTAGGATGGATTATATGGAGGAAAGATGGAGAAGTCAATATGTATTGGCATAAAGCTTTGGTAACTGTTCACGACGAAAACGAATTTATGGTACGAAGCCAAACACCGACATTTTTTATATCATTTTCAACTGTAAAGGAGAAAACCTAAACTAAACTAATTTTATTTATACTGGATAGCTCAATGAGTTCTATGCTATTATTCCTAGAGGTCCAGTAAGAATCATCTCTTATTGATCCAGCGTTATATTACCAAAGGAGGAAACCTAAAATAAACTAACTTTATTTATACTAGATAACTATATCAGTTCTAAACTGTTCTTCCTATAGTGGTCCAGTAAGAGTCATCTCTTATTGATCCAGTATTATCACAGGAAGAAACCGGTGAAAACCTTGAGTGTCTGTTGAAGAAACTGAAAATCCGCTTGAGGTGGAAGGTGTATGCATTATTTACTCTGTTGATGGTAAAAAAATGTTCATATTTTCGTGCAGATAATTCTGGAGGCTGGTGTAGGGTCAGGCCCACTTGGAGATGTTGCTGTCGATGACATTCAAGTCGTGAGAGGACCTTGTTTAGACGAGGATAACGATGGTTGGTTAAATTTACGAGTTTATTGCTAGGCTTATAGTAAGCCGTAAGCGTTATACTTACTGTAAGCGTTACAGGGCATCAGATGGTGGTCAATTTCAGAAATGCTCTCAATTCTATTTATTTGCTACCAATTACAAGACTACTACGGTTCATATAATGAAAAGATTACATTGATATCGAAGGAACTAGATTCGGTTCCGAAATATCACATACTCGAACCGACCTGACCGTGTAGCTCAGTTGGCAGAGCATTGGCCTAGTATTCCAAAGGTCGTAGGTTCGAATCCCACCGTGGTCAGGCATATTTTTCAAGCTTGCCCGGTGTGGAATACACTCAGCGTAACAACACTAACACAGAAAGATTCAAGATTAACATTATGTTCTCGTTCCGATAACTGCAGGTTCACCACCATCTGCTGCACAACAGTGCTTAGTGAATCACAGTTATATATATGGATTTAACAAGCCTAAACTGTTATTATTTAGAGGATATATGGACTTGTTCTTTTGATGAGCCATGTTCTTGGAAAGGGGTGGAATCATGGAAGAAACATTTTCATAATGTTGATAGCTCATCATTTTTTGAAGGTAAAACTTACATGACACTATTTGAACCTCAATAAAAAGAACAGTTTAGACTGAACTGATAGAGCTATACAGTATAAACTAAAAAATACATGCATGCATGCAGAAGCCCTTCGCCTTGCTGACAAAACCATTGTATTTTCCGAACATGAAGTATCCAAAGTTGTTGTCATGGTAACACGATAATTTTTTAAGAATATTCTTACAAATGAAAAATCGCCTAAAAATATCACTTTTAATTACAAAATTATCAATTTCCTAACATATATATGTTAGGTATGTTATTATACGTAATATAAGCTTCAATTTAAGGTAAAATTCAACCACAAAAGCTTCGCAAAACGTTTTATTATTAAAACTGCCTCTCGAACTGCCTTTAATTATTAAAATGGCTTTATCGATAAACTTTGAGTTTGCAATAAAATGATTTCAAATCGTTATAATGCAAACTACAGTCGTTATATAATGCAAACTTTAAATTGGACCAATCAGTGTCCGCTATTCATGACAGTCCGCCATATTTTTGAGATCAGTGAGGATGACCACCCACCAAACCACCGAACCACTCACGGTAACCCACGCCCGCGCTCATTGATGAACTTTAGACTTGGCTAATGCTTTCGTTTCCCCGGGTGTAAATAGCCGGGGGGGAATTAGTACCCTCGCACGGCGCTTCGCACCGTCGGCTCGGGGATAAAAGCGAGCTTAAGCATGTAGGACGGCAACGCGGCGACGACGGCCAAAAAAAATTCCTTCAAATAAATTATAGTAAAGAAAACTTGTCGTATATTCTAATTCGTATGTGTTTAACACAGTATAGGAAGATTAAAACATTGGTTTTATGCTCGGGAAGAGTTCTAATTAACCGAATTTGAAGTGCACTTATTACGGCTTGAAATGCAGGCGTTGCATAAAAGACGTGAAAGTCTGTGATTTGCCGTTGTAAACAGAGCGACGACTACGTCGGAAACTCCCCTGGGACTTTAATTATTTATTTCTTTTCATTGATTGACTCATTGTATTGGTTGCCGTCGCCGTCGTGTTGCCGTCCTACATGCTTAAGCTCCCTAAAGTTAGTTACAAGACAGCGCAGCTCTATAGTTTATGAATGTCTTCTTTTATTTCCCTAGGCTCATTTATTTATACCGAAGCACCATTCTCGCTTACAAAAACAGTTTCTAATCGAACAACTATTGCTTATCAATGTCTGTCATTCTGGCATCGACATACAAACCATTTCTGTGTTAATACAACAATCAGTGTCAGTCAACAGTCTGCCAATTACGAATGGTCTATTCCAGTTATCAACACACAGCGAAATAACCAGGATTGGCGATTTACCGAAATACCGTTACAACAGACATCCCAGGAATATGCTGTAAGTAAACAAAACTAACTTTATTTATAATGGATAACTCTTTCAGTTCTAAACTTTTTCCCTAGAGGTTCGGGAAGAGTCCAATACTACAACAGGAGGAAATCTACAAAATATTTATACTAGATAACTCTATAAGTTCTGTGCTCTTCTTCCAAGAGGTCCATGATCGAGTAAGAGCTTGTCCTAATTTCTCCAGTTCTGCTACCGGAAGAAACAGCAGTAGCCGCCAGGCCCGTAGCTGGGGGAGGGCCTGGGGGGGCATTGCCCCCACCCCACTCGGGGGGGCAGTGTCCCCCAGTGCCTCCCCCCCACTCCGAAATTTGGTATTAAAAATTGAGATAAAGGACCCAGAAACAAATTGTAATCATGGGACAAATTCTGTAAATTTTGTGGTTAATTTTGTGATGTTTCGAAAAATTTTGTTGGGTTTCGGAAAAATTTGGTGTGTCCGGAAAAAATTGGTATGTCCGGAAAAAATTTTTGACCCCTAAAATGGTACACTGACCGAAATTTTTTTGGCGACGGGGGGGGGGAGGTCGACAAAGTAAATTCCGGAAAAAATTTTTTCTCATCTCAAACCCTCTGTTACATTCTTTCTGCAGTGCCCCCCCCCAGAAATTGAGAGCCAGCTACGGGCTTGGTAGCCGGATAAAACTTGTGGTGTTTGATAGAGTAAAATTGGAAGCATTCTTCTCACATGTGACTGAGGTGAAATTGTAATCAGACAACTGTATATTGCAGGAATTGAAGCCCTGAGACGAAGGAACACGCTTTGTGCCACTAATGGTCCAGATGTTGCTATAATCTTTCTTATGTTTTTGTGTTAAAGCTATCATTCAAAGCTATTGTTAACGAAGGGTCTGCAAGCTGCGTGGTTGCTATAGACGAACTTAATCTTACGCCTAAACCTTGCACAAGCATTAAAGAAGGTATTTAAAACAATTGAAAACAACATATAACAATCTTGTTTCTAAAACTTTCACCTTTGTTGTTCATAACTTATTATTTATTTTTATTTCTCAAGGATATGTACAAAAGGTTAATTTAATTAAATTTGCAACGTTTCGGACATTTTAAATGTCCGTCTTCAGGCGACAATTGTTGACAGGCGACATTGACAACAATTGTCGCCTGAAGACGGACATTTAAAATGCCCGAAACGTTGCAAATTTAATTAAATTAACCTTTGGTATATATCCTTGAGAAATAAAAATAAGTAATAAGTTAAAAACATATAACAATCCTAAAGTTTTAATACATTAATATTGCCCTGCTGAAAGGCCAAAACGGTGAACGACATTCAAAGAAATTTTGCTAGAAACACAATTCTGCCACATCAAAGGAATTTTTCCCTTATTCTGATTTGAAACATTGACATGAATCCTATAATATTTTTGAATCTGAAAATGATTATTTATTTTGTATTTTAGGTAGGTCAGTTTTGGCTCGTATTGACTCGAAGTTCTACCATGGCATTCAAACAAAATACACAGAAGATATTGTTGCAGTTTTCTTTAAAGAACCATCGCCACGATTTCATCAGCTTTACGACAAACAAGACATCAACCAAATAATTGAGAATGCACCTGTGAAGATTTCTCAGTTAAGTCTAGGTGTACGAGTCCTTGTTGAGTCCAAGCCGGGCTTTGTTGTCCTCGGAACAGTAATGGGAGAGCATTTGAATGAAAATAACAGAAGCGTCAATAATAACAATAATAACAGCAACAATAACAATAACAACAGCAACACCATCGCTGTCAACAACAACCACAATAATGACAGATGGCTTGTGAATTTGTCGGTACGTTTGGACGAAAATGGGCATGATGTTTCGGTGCCAAATAATACGATTTGGTTATTACCAGTTCAAATCGAAGATAAAGGTGACATAAATATTTACTGATTTTAGGATGGGAAATTCTTTTAAGCATATTGAATGGGAATTTGGTGGCACAGTATAGCGTAAAAGTGCATGCCTCTTTCACCACTGTAACTGGGTTTAATTCTGTAATATGCAATTGTTTGATTATAATTTTACCTCAGTTGACTCAGTCACGTTCGAGAAAATTGCTTCGAGTTTGACTCTAATTTACTAAACGTCGCAACTTTTTGTCGGTACTCAGGTTTTCTCCCGAAATTACATTGGATCAATTTAGAACTGATAGATCTATGCAATATAGACAAAGTTCAGATTAAGTTTCCTCCTGTAGTAAGACTGAATCAATAAGAAATGAACCTTACTGATCCTCTAGAAAGGACAATTCAGAACTGGAGAGCTATATCCAGTATAAATAAAGAACATAGGGGAGATTTAACTCAACTGACATCAATGTTCTACAAAAGTAAGATGTTTTATTGTTTTATTCAGGTCCAATTTGGAGGAATCCAGTAAAGGATTGCGAAGGAGGAACCACATTCAATAACTCTTGTTATAAAATAGTCAAAAAACGATCAAACTGGTTTGATGCTATTGACCAATGCAAATCTCTCGGTGGAAGCTTGGTTACCATAAATAGTCTGCAAGAAGCAAAGTTTATAACTGCAAATTTCACAAACATGTCACTAATTTGGCTTGGTGACATTGGCCAGTTTTCTTACGGGTCTATGGCTTGGACTAATGAGAGCCATGGTAATGTTTCTCGTAATGAAACATTTGAAAAGAATGGCTACATGTATGCTAATCTCTCGCTTAATGCAACTTATGGTAACACTACCCTAAAAGGGACTTTGAAACATGAAACATCGCAATTGATGACACGTCAGGAAGAATCATTTTTGTGTCCTGTTTTCAGCAAGGAATATATACTGGGAGTGAACTGCAGTTATCTTTTGTTTACTATATGTGAAATACCAGGTGAGATACTGGACGGAGAGGGAGGGGGGAAGGGAGGGAAGGAAAGGAAGGGTGGATGGAAAGGGTGGAAGGGGCGTGGGAGGAGAATTAAATGGAAGGAGAGGAGTAGGTAGAGAGGGAGCAAGAAAGGAGGGAGGGTGGAGGGATGGAGGATGGTGGTGGATGCTGAGGAAGGAGGGAAGAAAGATAGGAGGAAGGAAGGTGTAGAGAAAAGGAAGGGAGGTGAAATAGGTGGAGAAAGGGAAGAAGGAATCGAGGGTGAGTAGTAGAACGAACGAACGAACGAACGAAAGAACGAACGAACGAAGGGGGAAGGTAGGATGAAAGGAAGGGTGGGAGGAGAGAAGAGGAAAGAATAAACAAAGTGATGGAAGGAATAGAAAGCGAGAGTAGTTCGCTGTAGTTCATATATTTTTATTTCTCCAACCGTCACTCCTTGTAGTTCGCCAGAAGCACATCATGTGCTTAGATTTGAAAAAAGACACTCTATATTGCACGGACGATGGAAGCGTGTTAGAAATACATAAATCCTACATTGGTCAAGACGTTCAAGAACTGTTTAAATGTGTTGGCTACGATGTTAGTGATTTCCAAAACCCATGTGCTGATGACCGTGACATGACAAAAAAGACTAAAGTAAAGTGTGATGGGCGACGATCATGTAATATTAATGATTCACTGCTTGTTGATGAATGCAGCCGTCTCGTTAGATCTTTTAATGTCGAATTTAGTTGCCAAGCCAACCGAACTGAAGGTAGAATTACGTTTATTTTTTAGTTTGTGCACTAAATAATTGCTATGAACGCTTTTATCTCATTAAATGAAACACATTGAAGGAAATCAATTTTTACGTTTACACCATACCAGATAGCTTTCCATAGCGACGAGTAAAAACACCTATCCGATACATAGATATCTCATATACACTAGATAGCGCATCTGTGTAACAAAAAGTGAAGCCAAAAATCTCAGCGGTTTCCCCCATGAAAATAGGCGGTGGCCATATCTGTCGTTCCTACTCATCAATGAAATGCTATAGAAAATACTATACTTTTCTGCATTTGTGGATTAAAAATACCTTTTTGAGATACGTTCGCCTTGAAATCGCAACTTTTTTTGGAACAGGTTACAAGAAAAAACATTAATTGGCGATGTTGTTGTCTTTTTATTGGATTTAATAGCTAAAAATTTCGAATTACTACATTCTTTTTATTGTCAAGTTTCAAGAGCATATTGAATCTGTGAATGTGATTCGATTGTGAAATATCGTCTAATATACATGTACAGTACTTACGGTCTCTGGCACCACTTTATGCAAATCGAAAATTGATAAGTAACATTTAGTCTATCAGCGTAGGCAATTGATACCGTGAAATGTTTAAGATAGAGTCTGCACTTTCAGCTTGGGAATTGTTAACTGTAAATTTTTAGTAAAAGTTTGAGACAGAGTCTGCACTTTCAGCTTAGGCAGTTTCACAGTAAATATTTAGTAAAATGTTTGAGACAGACTGAGCACTCTTTCAGCTTGGGCAGTTTTACAGTGAATATTCTGTGTAATCACTGGTGCTTAAAAAGTACAAGTTTATTTAATTTCTTTCTAATTTTTTGTCTTCATAAATTCTTGATGATGCTCTTGATCAACTGAACAACATGATTTTCACCAACTAGTGAGTCAAAAAGATGGCGATCTAGTTCAGTAAAAAGACTGGGTATGGACAATGAAGCCAATACTGCTACAACAAATGCATCAGGAATACGACGGGCATGAGGAAGTTGTCCATCTGTGACAGCCAATATTTGCTGAAAGCATTTTTCGGTCTCTTCACATACTTTGATGACACTCGACGTTGGTTTGAAAAGCTTGCCATAATCTTTCAAGACTAAGAAGCTGGAAGATGCTTTTTCACTTACTGAACCAAGTGCCATACCACATTCTTTACAGTGAGTGCTTTCTTTAAGTTAACTTTCTTTCCAACATACCTGGCAATATATGAAACTGCTGCGTGTTTATATTGGGACGGTGTCGAAATGTTTGGTGAATCTGAGTAATTATCAACGTTGTTTTCATGGTTTTCTGTGGTTTTCTTTCGTGATGCAGACAGGACGTGCTCCGTTCAAGCTCTTCAGTTTCTTTAGTTTTTTTAATTATTTTATCTTGGTTTTCGGAATTTGAATTATATAACGTAGAGATCAAGAATAACAATCCTCCTGCTGTTGTGTCTTTGGGGTTTTTTTACAGTCTGGAATCGTCGTCAGCATCGTGTCAAATTGGTTATTGCAAAATCTACAAAACATGGTTTGCTTATGTTATGCCTACCTGAGACACCGTGTATCGCCAGTTTCTCGTGCAAGGAATTTGTCCTACTGTGTGGAGACGTACATCCTCATCCTGGGCCTGTTTCGCAAACCGAATGTAAAACAAAGAAAACTGTGGAAAGAAATTTGTCTGTGTCTGTAGTTACACTGCGGCGAATTACTTATTCAACGACTGAACTAATTAGCTTTGTGAAAAACCAACATTCATCTTTAATTTCTCATGACTTAGAGTTACATCTTATGCAGCTTGGATGTGCTAAAATGTCAGCAATTCCATCTCTTAAAAATAGGTACGCGCTGCATACATGTGGCTAGCCTGCATTGCTAAAGCTGGAGTAATACGAGCAACAAAATTGCTGCAACAACTTGTAACAAAATCTGATTTCAACGCATATTAAGTAGAAATGTTGACACATGTTGCCTCGTGATTTGTAATGTATGTGTAAACATTTTCAATTAACACGGGCAGAAATCAGATTTGTTGCAAGTTGCAGCAATTTTGTTGCCTATATTACTCCACCTTGATCGCTATTGTCAAATTCTGAATTTACTGAAAGAAAGTATTACTGTCGATGCAATGGAAGTGTTGATATTGCACCAATTCCTTTCCTCAAGTTGATCAATTCATTTGATAGAAAATTGATCAACTTCCTGTAATCATTAGATGAGCCAATTAGATTTCGTTTCAGAACCGATTGACCAATAGGAAACGCACAGGAAGTAAAAGGAAATTTGAATTCGTGCAATATTTTATCAACACTTCCATTGCATCGACAGTAAGTAAATTGGACACAGTTGAAATATTATACACACATTTAAGCACATACAAAACATCAGATATGACAAAAATACGTAAACGACTGTTACGTGCATTTTTCAGTAAGCATAAACAGATCTAAGAAGTTACAAAGTATTTTAATGTGTCAAAAATAATTTGCACACACTGAACAGACAGAACAGTACAAGGTCTTTAATATGTATACGAAACAAAATACTTCACAGGGCGAAATACAGACAGTACGAAGAACACTTAACACAAGTCGAAGAGTTCTTGTTCAAGCCTTCAAGGACACTTTGTGCTTTTCGAAGACATATCGCCTATATTTCTCTTTCGACACACTTTAAATAATTAATTGATTAAAACCATGTTATATACAAATAAAAAACTTTTTTAAAATTAGTTATAAAGTTGGCGGTAAAATAAATCGATTTCGCTGTAACACAGCCTCTTCAGTACTCCGCCATCATGTTTTTAAATTATTATGTACTTCATGTATTTAAAATAATTGAAACTTTATGTAACCGTCGTTGAAACTTTATGTAACCGTCAACTTAGTGTCTCATTCTTCACTCTATTACTACCCGGGGAATTTTAAAATAATTCCACTCGGTTTTTGAGTTCATCAATTCGCCTTTCTTTATCTTGTTCATTTTCACACTCTCCGATATCTGTCTCAACATCGCATCATTGCCATACCCCCCTGTCATATTTCATCTGAAATGTTTGCACCTCACCATCATGCTTTTCTTTACAATGTTTCCATAGAGTAGATTGTTCCTTTTTCCTTTCATACATCTTGACATGTTCCCCTCCTCTGACATACGCACTTCTTGACGTTTCGTCCACATAAACATTATTACAGGTATTGCATCGTATATTATAAATCACTCTATGTCCACCACAAGGTCCTTTTCCCCCCGTTGTACACACTCTTGCCACAGTTCTCTAGCTTGAATGGATCTGATCGTTGTAACATCCTCTTCAATGTGTTGCCTGCCTTCTCAACTACCTTGATGTTGAAACCTAGCTTTCTGATTTCCCGTTGATATTCTCTTTGTAGTTGCGATCTTGTAGCTGGAACAAAAATTACTGATTCGTTTCCTCCTTTTGCATACCAATTTTTCTTTTTCCTTATTTTCTCCTTCGTTCTCTCCTCTTATTCCACCCCTTTGGTCTATACATTGGTCGTTCCCCACTTTCATCAGCTTCTTTTCGTACTCTATATGCATTCAACGCAGAGGCTACAACCTCATATCTAAACTTCTTGTCATAACCAGAATATTGCATGCGTAGTAAAAAGTCTTCGACCTTTTTCACTACTTTCTCCCATGGTAAAATTCTGCTGCAATTCATCATCACTCGAAGCACTTCTTGGGTCAAAACAGTCCTCTTGGTACATCACGGTAGTGCCGACCTCGCATTCACTAATGCTTTCGATGCCACCTCCTTTGCGTAATACTCGTACATTATACCTGACGTAGTTCTTGTTACCCCTTAAATTTCCTTTACCTGATCTTCTATCCATACTTTCATGTCCAGAATCGGTAATTGTCAACGTGTTTTGATGGATAGTCTAGTGGCAGTAAGGAAGTGAAAGAGAAGCGTCTTAAACCATGGAATCCTCCTAGAAAGAAACCAGACGAATTCACCAAAAATACGATGCTGACAGAAGCTCTTAGACTTGCACTGAAGGTGGTGATGAAAAATCATGTCTATTTGTTTGATAATGAAATCAGGAATTAGAATAAAGGTGGTGCAATTGGGCTAAGGTTGACAGGGATATTGGTACAGATTTTCATGTGGTGGGATAGGGAGTTTAGCAGGCGCTTATTGCAAGTTGGTGTCATCCAGAGGTTGAATGAACGGTATGTAGATGATATTAACATTGCGGCAGAGGCAACAACACCGGTGTTAAAATATAAAAATGGACAGAACTATGTGGACCAAAGTATGATAAGGGAAGAGGAAAGGGTCAAAGATGATGAAAGGACAATGAAGATAATCAAGAAGGTGGGCGATGATATTCATCATTCTGTAGAATTAAAAATAGACAGTGGCGTAGCCAGCCCGACAATTTGGTCATGCTATGCAAATATATTTCTGTGTTCATAAACCGTGAAAACAATCAATTTCTAAAGAAATGAATAATGATAATGGTTTGAAATTTGCATAGCATGACCAAATTGTCGGGCTGGCTACGCTACTGGAAATAGACTATCCATCAAAACACTTTGACCAGAAATTACCGATTCTGGACATGAAAGTATGGATAGAAGATCAGGAAAAAGAAGTCGAAGGGGTAACAAGAACTACGTCGGTTATAATGTATGAGTTTTATGCAAAGGAGGTGGCATCGAAAGCATTAGTGAATGCGAGGTCAGCACTACCGTGATGTACCAAGAGGACTGTTTTGACCCAAGAAATGCTACGAGTGATGATGAATTGCAGCAGAATTTTACCATGGGAGAAAGTAGTGAAAAAGGTCGAAGACTTTTTACTACGCATGCAATATTCTGGTTATGACAAGAAGTTTAGATATGAGGTTGTAGCGTCTGCGTTGAATGCATATAGAGTACGAAAAGAAGCTAATAAAAGTGGGGAACGACCAATGCATAGACCAAAGGGGTGGAATAATGAGGAGAGAACGAAGGAGAAAATCAGGAAAAAGAAAAATTGGTATGCAAAAAGAGGAAACGAATCAGTAATTTTTGTTCCAGCTACACCAAGCTAAGATCGCAACTACAAAGAGAATATCAACAGGAGATCAGAAACCTAGGTTTCAACATCAAGGTAGTTGAGAAGGCAGGCAACACATTGAAGAGGATGTTACAACGATTAGATCCGTTCAAGCTAGAGAACTGTGGCAAGAGTGTGTACAACGGGGGTAAAAAGGACCTTGTGGTGGACATAGAGTGACTTACAATATACGATGTAATACCTGTAATAATGTTTATGTGGGCGAAACGTCAAGAAGTGCGTATGTCAGAGGAGGGGAACATATCAAGATGTATGAAAGGAAACAGGAACAATCTACTCTATGGAAACATTGTAAGCAAAAGCATAATGGTGAGGTGCAAACATTTCAGATGAATATGACAGGGGGTTATGGCAACAATGCGATGTTGAGACAGATATCGGAGAGTGTGAAAATGAACAAGATAAAGAAAGGCGAATTGATGAACTCAAAACATACTTAATTTTAGTGTGCAGTGATAACCAATATGTGCAGTGATAAAACTAAAATGTGCAGTGATAAAATGTGCAGTGATAAAATTTCCTGTGAAAAGTTGTTAACACGAAAATGAGCAATGAGCAGAAGAACTGAACTAAAAATTCGTCTTGACACTTGACAGTATTCATCAAAACATTTTGAATGAGAATAATTTGAATGTAATTGAAATGATAGCTGCGAAATTATCGAACGTGCGTGCACTAATGGGGGGGGCTGCAGCCCCCCCCCCAAATAATTTGCTAATAATCATTCTTTTTTTCAAAATCATGCAGACCTTTATCATTTAATCCGTGACAAACTGCAAAGAATGAAGATATTACCCATGCTTTCCTGCAACTTATCCAATATATAGTTAATTAAATACGCCTTCGCCCATTTAGTACTACTAAATTGTAAATTTCGACATACTAAAAACGCTGTTTTCTGACTATCAGAATTCTGTCAAATATTCTCCAACGTGCAGGAAACGGCATTTCAGAGACTCTAAATTAAAAAATTTCCTCGGGCCGTCACCCCTCGCTTTCACTCCCCCCCCCCACCCCCTCCGATCGAAAAGAGCTTCCTACGGCCCTGACTTCAGGTTCATCAGATGAACAAAGTCTCACCAAAGATCTCTTTATGAGCTTGGATGATGAAGTGAATGATACTTATCTTTTTGTAATTAGTGTGTACTGTAATCTTCAGAATTCTATAGAATGTTTCCGCACATTGCACGAAATTCCCTTTTAGAGAGCCTAGATTACAAAATCGGTGGTTTGTCACTTCTAAGCTGCCTTTCATTTTGCCAATATGAAAATAGTTCTTTCCTGCAAGCGTTTGATTATGAAACTATGCTGTCCTAGATAGTTGTAACTGTACGTCCTGTCAAGGCCGCCCATAAGGGTGGTTGGGCCAATTTTTCCTGGGACCTCAGTTAAAGGGGGCCCAAAAAAGAATTACAGTAAAATATATGTAGATATAACTGTCAACAGACTTCCAGAATGCAGGATTTGGCCATTTCTGGGACCTCATATTTCAAAATTTTCCTGGGGAGAATGCCCCTGGACCCCCTAATCATAGTCATGTTAGAAGATGGAATCACGAGGGGTCCCAAATCAAATTTGACCCTGGCTACTCAAATTCCCCTGGGCAACCCTGGGTGCTGTACAATGTAGTGTATGTTGGTTTTGGCATTTTTGAATATCAATTGTAGCCTGTTTTGTGGTTACACATTTATTATAAAGGTGTGTTCAGAAATTTTCAGGGCGTGCTTCTGCTCGGCTAAACTCCGGGCAAAAATGTGCAGTGATAAAAAATTCTTAAAATTAGGTATGACTCAAAAACCGAGTGGAATTATTTTAAAATTCCCCGGGTAGTAATAGAGTGAAGAGTGAGACACTAAGTTGACGGTTACATAAAGTTTCAACGTGCTATTTTAACTACATGAAGTACATAATAATTTAAAAACAAGATGGTGGAGTACTGAAGAGGCTGTGTTACAGCGAAATCGATTTATTTTACCGCCAACTTTATAATTTAAAAAAAGTTTTTTATTTGTATATAATATGGTTTTAATCAATTAATTATTTAAAGTGTGTCGCCAGAGAAATATAGACGAGATATGTCTTCGAAAAGCACAAAGTTATCAAGCTCTTTCCTTGCTTCAACTAGAGAAATTTCCCAAATACCTTCAAGGACAGCATATACATCAAAGGATCAGGTGCCGTATACAATTTTCGTGCCGAATTTCAAGGATAATCCATGCAAAGATCTAAGGACGATGTTTTCCGGCGGAGTTAAAAAAAAATCATTTATGTTATTTATAATTAGTGATGATTAAATTAAACAACGACATATTCGATCCCATATGTATTGGTAATGACATTCAACTTGCTTTCAATATTCGACAAATATATCCCAAAGACTTTGTGCGCTAATATTCCACTGTCACTGACCCTTGTGTAAACCGTGCTTGGCTTTCTATTTGCCGCCTTAATTTACACATTCGACCAGCGCATTCAAAAAATATGATACAATAATTAATATATTACACACTCATATATTATAGTTACACATTCGACAAATATATTTCACAGACCGTGCATGAGACCTAACCCGATTCCAATGACGTAGGCCTACAAACATTATGTATGCAACCACATACTCGATTTTATATACAGGCTATGTTCGTCAACATTCCTTCGATATAGACTATAACGTGGTTTTATTTTTGCACTATTTGATATCGTAAAATATGTCCAATCGTCGCGCGCTATATCATTAATTACTATATTTTTCTTATAGGCTACGTATACAATTTTGGTCAAATTGATATGTTGTGTTTAAATATGACATTACAAAATATAAAACAGACCCCGTGCGCTAAGAATA
>CACRXK020004476.1:0-2500 GCA_902702795.2 Paramuricea clavata | reverse complement strand
GTCAAATGATGCGGATGATGAAACGCCAACAGTAATATTTTTTGGTTTGACCAAAATAGAAAGTGTATTGTTTTGTTTGGTGGACATATTGATTCTACCTGAAAATATAGATGGTTTCAATGAGGTGTTTATATGAGGGTAGATTAAGAATGACATAATATGATAAGATGTGATTGGTGGCAATAGTGATGACAGTAGTTGTGATAATGATGTTAGTGCTGATGATGATGTATAAATTCGGGTTGAGTCTGTACACTGGCTAGTGGTGATGACGATGGCTATAATGGTCATGGTGGTGATGATGATGATGATAATGATGGTGATGATAATAGTGGTGATGATAATAGTGGTGATGGTAAAGATGCTGATGGTGGTGATAATGATGGTGTGAAAATTATGATAGTGGAAGTAAGAATGATGGTGTTTATTCTGTAAAAGCCTGGTGCACAGCAGTGTCATATTCAATCAAACTGTCGGTCTAGCTTTGACCTACAATCAGTGACAAAATACGTGGACCTGTTAGGCTGAGATTGTAACATAATCTCCCTCCCCCCGTTCAATGTTGTTAGACTAAAATTAAAATTTATTTTAAGTAGTTTTGTGTTGTATTACGTTACTAATTAGACAGATTTAGATCGAGGACGCGGACGTCAAAGACGACGTAAAAATGGCGTCAAAATGGCGTGGCATATCCATACATGGGCACAACACGCCATTTTCACGTCGTCTTTGACGTCCGCGTCCTCGATCTAAATCTGTCTAATAACTCTCTCAGCACAAACAGCAACATTGGAAAATGGTAGGCTTTCGCGGTGCCATTTCTTTGCAATTGCTTAAAACAATAACCTTCCAATCTAAGTGTCCCACCTTTCAATGTCACTGATTGTAGGTTCCCATATTAATCCATCATAAAACTCATCTCTTCTTACCTATGGTAACATTATAAACCTCATACACAATTCCAGCAGTATTATTAATCCTACATCGATACTGCCCTTGGTCACCTCGAGTTACACCAAGAATACACAAATGACCTTCAAGAGACACAGGAAACATAGCTGATCCGCCATGCAGTTTCTCAATCTCAGAGAAAGTTTCGTTGCTATTTCTACGGTATTCCCATGCGAAGCTTGGTTCAGGAAAACTGATTACGCTATGAGGTTTGAGTACACATGGATATGTTTCGTTACAAATGATATCTGTTGCGGGTTGATTATTTATCTTGTACAAATCTGCGAGATTAAATTAAATGTTTTTGTTAAGAACGGGATAAATGTCAGTGCCTGACTCTTATTGGACTAGTTTAGAATTGATAGAGCTATCTAGTATAAATAAAGTTAGATTACTATTTAGGTTTCCTCCTGCAGTAACACTGGATCAATAAGGGATAGACCTTACTGGAGCTCTAGGAAGAACAGTTTAGAACTGATGGACAGATGGAGCTATCCAGTATAAATAAAGTTAGTTTAGTACAAGTTTCCTCCTGTAGTGAATACTGGATGCCAATAAGAGATGATCCTTACTGAGCCTCAAGGGCAAACAGTTTAGAACTGATAGAACTTAACTATCAAACAAATAAATACCATTAAAAAAACTCATTAATAAGTCATAAAGAAAAGACAAAGGAAATCACTGCCGTGTCAGTGGTTTTATATGTGATAAAAAAATCATGTTCATTTACATAAACTTTAGCCTTGATTTTCTCGGCTTAGACAACGTTGATTTTTAAAAAATTACTTCACCAATGAACTCATAAGATGGGTAGTTTTTGAAGGCATTTAAATTTTAAGACACTCACAGTCAAGGCTTTATCAGATATAAAACACTCGGCTGTCGCCTGCTGTTTTATGTCTGGTAAAGCATTCTTGCTCGTGTTTTACATAGGACATAACTCACAGTTATAAATGTACTTACATGGCATCGTAACATGTGCCTTCCTGCTGATAATCGTCCCGCCAGAATACCTGGCCACACATTGGTACACCCCATATGCCTCGCCACTGATATTATCAATTCTCAAATTGCCATTACTTGGAGAAAGATCATACACAAATGTTTTTCGTGGAACCACATTTGACAGAACCAGTTCAGAATCGTTAAGAATCCATCCAAAGTTAAGTTTTTCCGGTATGTACCGTGCATTACATTTTAGTTCGACAGTTGAACCAGGTGGGGCTATAATATCGTCTGGTTGAACTGTGAATCGTATCCCATGAAATCTGCCACCTGAACAAAAAATGGTCTACACATAAGAGAGTTGTCAAGCGAGAGTTTGCATGAGTGTCTTCTCGACTCTCATGCCCCGGTCAAACGAGAACAAGAGTCGCATGAGAGTTGATAAGAATTGAGAAACGAGAGTTTGTATGAGAGTCTTCTCGACTCTCGTGCCCCGGTCAAACGAGAACAAGAGTTGCATGAAAGTTGACGAGAGTTGAGAAGCGCGGAGAGTTTGCATGAGAGTTTTCTCAACTCTTGTGCCCCGGTCAAACGAGAACAAGAG
>CACRXK020004475.1:0-25445 GCA_902702795.2 Paramuricea clavata | reverse complement strand
AGTGTTTTCACAGAATATCGAGTTTTCCCAACTTCCACAAGTGTTGATATAACTATATATCAATGCGGAAAAATGTTTTATATTTGTTTTATTATATAGCAATGTCAAAAGCCGACGTTCAGAATTTACAAATGCTATATTATAATCTTAATTAAGACATTACGTAATTATGCTGACTAATGGTTTTGCTATATTTATCTTATACGTGATCTAAAAATAGCGTTTATGTAATATTCTATAAATATCTTTCGGATAGTATATAAGTAGAGAAAGCTTAAAGTGCCTATATCACTTGTGGGATCTTTACGGATTTGAAAAGAGCGCAAAAAGTTATTTAACAAGTTCTTCAACCTTTTTTGATTTAGGTCAATAGTTTCTGAGATATAGGCCCTCAAACATGGCAATTTTGACATTTTTGGGAAAAAAATCCGTCGTACTAAATTTTGCTTGGGGGCCTGGGACTCAGGAACGCGAGCGTAAACAAACACTATAAATTATATTACAAATTGCCGCTATAACTTACTAAAATGATAATTTTGGCAAGAAAACTCGGTTTATTTAGCTCAAAATCGTCTTCCAGTGCTGACAAAAGTTCATATACGATTGCGCGAAATATAAAATCGTGGTGAAACGCACAAAACGACTTCAATATCAAATTTGAAAGTGAGCCTTCCTAAATGTCGTCAAGCATTGGCTGCATAATTGTCGAGCATGAAAGAGTTGGCATACACTGAAGAATATGTTTTGAAAGCTAGAAGAATATAACAGGGATGTAAAGAAATTATTTATAGATGGAACGGGCATAATCGTGTTAGTTCTCGGTAAGTGAATCGAATATTTTCCATTTGTAAATATCGTGTGATAGTCGACTCATTTGGCAATTAATATTCTGCGACTGCAAGTAAACAAACGAAAAATTGTGTATTTTAGATTCAATACTATTATAGCTTAACTATTGAAAAACACTATAAAATTTGATATAGACAAGGGATAACCGGTTTGATTTGCCATTCACAAAATAATTATGCAGGAATTGATTCTATTTGCCTCAATTGCTTTTGATCTGATCATTTGAAAAGCTTTATTGCACAAACATGTGGTATAAGCTGATTCAAAGGAGAAGTAATTTTTTTAGTCTTAACTTAATATTTTTATAAACTTTGGACATATTCAGTTTAATAGGACCATGCAAAGTTTCTGTTTATTATAGGAAAAGGTTAATGCACCTTGCTAATGTCAAGGCAAAGCTTGAGCTGCACAGATTACTGTGTCTTGACTCTTGAATAAGCTGTATAACAGATCACTGGTTTGCCTCATCTTTACTTGATTAAAGAATACATTATTAAAGTCTAAGGTATAATTATATCTCTACTTTTAGGTCTTTATATCAGTAGCATACATGTGATTCACCAGATTAGCTCATGGTTGTAAAAAAGATGAAATAATACCATTGTGTTCTGTTTATCAAACTATCTGCAGTTTTTAATGGGAAAGATGATGACTTCAAAGGATATGAATATTTGGAAAATGAGAAATAAGAAATATAATTTTAAAGCACGACTAACCACAAATATGATTTTTGGTATGTGCAATATATGTGTCATTCGTTCGAAGAAATGTTATCTCTATAATAAATAATCCCTTCTTCATCGACCTTTTCACTGTCAAAGTTTCCAGATATGATGTCATTAGGTGAATTTTTACTATAAAGATACATTACATTTCTTATTAGAATTTTGACCCAAATATCACACAAACCAAAAATTCTATTTGGCGTTAATAGTCCAACTTTAATTAATTTAATGGATGCTTGATTTTTTTGTCATTAACTTGCATTTAATAAAGTTACAGCACACATAGTGCACAAATAATATCTTAGTTTATTTTTAAAAAAAAAAATCAACAGACAAAGGAGTCAAAGTCATGAAAAAAAGAACTGAATTCATGCTACTGTGTACAGGAAAATGTTTATTTAAAAACTTGATCAACAAGAACAGCTTAGGAAGACAGGTTATACAGAATTGAATAATAGTTGAAGGGTCTTGTATAGATGGAAATTATCGAGTAGAAGTTTATATGCATTTATTATACCTAACCAGGAAAAGTTGTGAAAAATCGAAATGCAACTGCTGATCGCTGGCAGAAATCCAACCTGCCCTGCAATTCCGGTGCAGCGTTGCTGTAACCAATATATACAGGGGTGGAAAAAATAGGTGAGCACTGCTCATGCGCAGTAAATGTTAAACAGCTGCAGGAAATTTGTTTGAATGAAGATTTGCTATTGATTAACATTTGAAGGAAACCTTAACAACCATGTCCCACTATGGGTGCAACAACATATGGTTGACAGACATTATTCCTTGAATTTAAAACCATGGTCAGCTCGAACACTATATGTTTATGCACATGCAGATTTAGCACAAAAATACTCTAATACTAATAAAGGAAATTTTTGTCTCCAGGTTGTGCTCTCGGGAACCTGGCTTCTCACTCAATTCAATAATAGTTGAAGGGTCTTGTACAGAAGGATATTTAATAAATGTATATAAATTTCCACTCAATAATTTTCATACAAGACCTTTCAAACAGGGTCAGCCCTGCAAACCAGGCACACATAAACTGATGTCATCATGGCTCCAACCCTCACAAGTTCAGGTTGTTTGGCAAGGGTTGGAATGTTGGGAGCTTTACCATTTAATAACAGCAAAGCCATAAATTCAAGCCAAGTATTTATATATTGGTCTATTGCAGCAATAAAGCTAATACAATCATTGAATCATGAAATGTATTGTGATTTTCAACAGTACAAAATAGAATCGAAAAAGCTCCTCCTTTACTTAATTTTTATATCCCAATAATTCAAGCTGCAAAACATAATTACTCAAAGACAACCCAAAATATGGTATTAAATTGCAAATGGCAAATACATTTACATATAGAAAATGGCAAAACATTTACATATAGAAAATATATTATTCACTTTAATACGAAGAACTATCACGATATACTGTACATGTATAAAGGTCCGTTTCATGTGAAAATGAATTTCCTTATTTCCTTGTTTTATTCTTCCACTTTCAAACGTATTCTTTGGCCCATATTTCGTCAGTGTAGCTTTAAATGCCAACATTTTCATGCTCGACGAAGCTAGATGCCATCTACGAAGGAGCACTTTCAAATTTGATTCTGAAGTGGTTTTGTACGTTTCATCTTCAGTTTTATATTCAGCTCAATCGTAGGAACTTTTTTCAGTACCAGAGAACGATTTTGAGCTTAATAAACCGAATTTTCTTGCAAAAATTCTCACTTTAGTAAGTTACAGCGTCAAAATATAATACAATTCTATAGTGTTTGTTTACGCTCGCGTTCCTGAGTCCCAGGCCCCCAAGCACGACGGATTTTTTTGAAAATTGTCATGTTTGAGGGTCAATATCTCGGAAAATACTGAACCAAATCAAAAAAGGTTGAAGAACTTACAAACTAACTTTTTGTGCTCTTTCCAAATCCATAAATATCCCACAAGTGATATAGGCACTTTAAGTTAAATAAGAAAGATAGTTAGAAGATTATTAGAAAGGATTAGAAATAGTAGTTTGTTGTTGTTCAAGAAGAATAAATTGATATTATTGGATTTATTGTCGTCGAAAAGTTTATAAGACTTAGAAGAAGGATATTACAAATACAAGAAAACCTCCTTGGCCAGCGCGTGCCGCTGTGTCTGGTCAAGGAGGGCAACGAGCGTAAAGAGGCAGACATATATTTTTGTTCGTTCTCGCCCGCGAACGAAACAAACAAAACAGGGGCCTAAATTAGAAAGCCTGAGAAAATATATCTTTTTCAATTGATTTCAATGTAAAAAGTATCAAACATCCGACAAATCCTACGATTTTATCTCTAATTGCAACTAATGACACCCGCGTGAATTCAGTATTGCGGTTTGAGCATGAGCATGCGCACAATTAACCGGGTATCCAAAACTGGATATCCGGTATTCTGTTTCTCCAGAGTCATCCCTAGCACCTAACCTGCGAACGGGCATACTCTGGGTACGAGATTGCACTCGACCAATAGATAAACTCGCGATTTAAGCCGTGGCCTTTTTTCGCGCCTATAAATAACCCTGTTATTATTTTTGCAATTTTGAACAAACACGATATCTTTCTGTTTAAGATCCATGCAGATAAGGTGCACGACGTTTTCCGAGACATTCAAGATATGTACACCAGGCTTGTGTCAATGTTAGTCAAAGAATGTGAAGATAGACTTGGTCCACCACCGTGTGACTACGCCATTATTGCCCTTGGGTCGGTAGCGCGGATGGAAGCAACACCATTTTCAGATCTGGAGTTTGCTATTCTATACTCAGACCTTTCTATTGGGGACAAGATCAGCTACTTTCGTATACTGACTCATTTTCTTCATTTGAAAGTTATTAATTTGGGAGAGACAATCCTACCAGCTTTAGGGATTGAACAGCTCAACGATTTTCAGTCCTCAAAAGCCGACGGCAGTTGGTTCTATGACTCGGTAACACCTCGAGGTATTTCGTTTGATGGGGCGATGCCATGGGCTTCAAAAACCCCGCTAGGAAGAATGGCAACGAAGGAAAAGCCCGCAGTAGAGCTGATCAGAACACCTGAAAAAATGGCTGAATTACAAGATGAAGAAACAGCTGTAAAAGACGATTATCACTTAGGTAAGATTGTTTCTCATGTTGCAAAATAGGAAGCTCTCGGTTGGTAGATACTACTAGATACTGTTAACAAGCTGAACCAGAAAACCAGTTGAACCTTACTGCTGAATAGTTAAGCCTGCTAGTGTAGCTGGACGGTTGGGCATTAAATAATTTACGGCCAGCTCGGGAAACACAGTTTGCGAACCCGAGAGAGAATTTTCACCAATCAGAAATCGCCTACAGGAAATGGTAAGATAGCCCGCGGGACATTCACATGGCAATATACGGCGTCGTGGGACGGACGCGCAAATTATATCACATCTGATTATCACAATATTATATTAAAAGCGATATGGAGGCTGTGTTTGAAAACGTTTGCAAGGTTTTTGGTCTCCAGGGATTGAATAAATTCCAAATTGAGGCGATTACACATATTTTAGAGAAAGGGATTGACATTTTTGTCAATCTTCCAACGGGATACGACAAATCTGTAATCCATCGTTCCTGTAATCTCACTCGAAGTCTCACTACTTTAATAATATAAGTCAGTTATGAACTATGAAGTCTATGAAAGATCAGGTTGGCAAGGTCGCACGCTTGAATTCATGCAGTATATATATCTTCTATATTATTGAATGAAATTGCGCCAGAACGGTAAATAGGTTTTGATTTCCCAAAGATTTTTGTTTTTCTTTTGAATCAATAATTTCTTAACAATTATGATGTGGATGTAATATTTTTATTTAAGTTTCCATCTTTTACTTAAAGTATGACTAGTGATAAATATGGCCCTTTCTTATGTCTGTTAAAATATCAGAACTATTTTGAGATTGTTATTATTTATTGTGTGCAGAAAATCGCACGCAATACGAAGTTCACACCCAGCTTTAATAATTAAATTTTAAAAAATTATACAGTACATATAGTATTGCTAAAGTAATACAATTTAATATTAATAGCTCATTTGTATTTTCATGTTTACATCAATTAGGGCGTGCAAAATAATGTTATGTAGAAAAATAATTACAGAACTAACAACAAGAATGTATCTATATAGAAAGTTAGAAAACTCAGTTGGTTTATGGACTGGTCCTGCCCAGTACAACTGTGGTGTGCTATATTTCTCTTAATATGAGTGGCATCCAAAGTCACAGTATTTGAATATGAGTCAACACAATTGAGAGTAACTCGTCAAGTTTTGCACATTTCAAATTATCAATGCTATTGCAACATAAAGATAGGTGCATGAACGTACAGGCCTAATCTTGTTTTGGGGGGGGACAACAGTATTAGTTTGCCCGACTGCTTTTCTTACACAGTACACATATACAACTTTGTTCGAGATTTTATCAGGGCCTTTTTAAGGATTTTCCTGTAAGGGGGGGGACATTTGTTGAAAAGAGACATTACTGTGAGATAATATATTAATGGGGGATAGCCATGTGGCCGACATTTCACTCATGAATCCCCAGGGGTTTTTTTTAATTTAAACCCCGAAAATGCAATTTTCTGCATTCTGAGCATCCAATTTGCTTTAAAAGTTATGCTAACTATACTTGTATTTGAAATAAAATAAGGAAAAAAACGCACAAAGGTTACGTGTGTGGGGGCATACTGCCCCCTGCCCCCCCCCCCGCTTGTAGGTTAAAAAAGGCCCTGGATTTTGTATGTGCTTTTATAAACAAATGAGTATGATTGTGACAAAAACTAAGAACAATGCTCAATGTTTCTGCAATCTTCATAATCTTTGCCATAAGCCATCATCATTCATATACAGGTGCTCTTCATATATGGCAAAGCATATTAAAAGCAATTAATATTGACATTCTTATATTTAATTATTCATTGCAGACCAAGGTTCTTCTTATCAATTTTGATGAGAGTTATATGTTTTGCCCGAATGACACATGCATGGATTTCTGCTCAATTGCCCGACCGTAAAAATGGGGGGGGGGGGCATGTGACCCCGAACAACGAGGAATTTCATTGGTCGCTTATATACGAATGCATTATGTCACTGAAATAGAATTCTCTCTCGGGTTTGCAGACTGTGTTTCGTCTCGGGGGAGCGAAACACGGTCTGCGTTGCGGAGGCTAGACGACACCACGTCAATTGAAACTTAAACAAGACGCCAGCTCAGGCGTACACTCGTGCTCCAAGGATTAGCATTACTTGAGGGACACAATTATCACTTATTTACTGAGACCTTGTTTACTCGACCGCCGTTATTGCCCTCGGCCAACAACGGCGGTCTCGAGTTCACAAAACACACTGCTTCAAAAAACTGGTTGTAGCAGTATTGATTGGTATTGTTCGATGTTGTTATCACTTGACATATTCAAGTACTGTATTTAGTATCGTTTATAAACATTTGTACATCCCAAACATCAATGACATATTTTCAGTTTCACTTATGAATTATTGTAAGCTCTTTCCGTAGCAATAGGGTGGACTGATTTCTTGAAGCTTACCGGTGGGGTGGGGGGGGGGGTTATTTGAGTAGCCTGAGGGTTTCGAACTTCGTCTTTTACGCAGATAGAGAGTAGATGAATAGACGTATAGATTTCTTTAATTCGATGTATCAATAGTGTTCAAGTATAGCAATAATCAAACGACAATTAAACGAGTTCAAACTATAAGGAGAAATAGTGACTAAACTACAGTAAATACCATGCAATAGTTATAATAATGTACTAAATCAACTGGACTACGTTAAATTGCTGGTGTCTAAATATAATATGCGCATGCTTTCTAAACTAATTAAACAAACAAAACAAATATATAAATCCTACTTTGGTGTCCTCTTGTTCCTCAAGTAGCGTCAAGTAATCTTTTCTTCGTTTTCTTCGTTAGCATGAATAATTGATCCTTACGATCCGGTCGTACTGTTCAATCTGATTCATCACGCAAGCTTCCTCTGCATGTGACGTAACAAATACATGCCTAGAGGCTTCAGTGACGTTTCAAAGTAACAAATATTACACTGTGCACCAAGCAATGTTGCGGTGTGGTCTTCCGTGCATATATATTTTGCATCGTGCGCATTGTATTGTCGGACTACATTTATAATATTGATAATTACATTTCGCAACTTTGATTTCGCCCCTCCTCACAGTGGCCATATTGTGAAATCACGATTACAAGTGCGCAATGCATTACTAGGTCAACGAAGGCCAAAACGCGACCTGCGGATTTACAACACGGTGAAACCTAGGCTTGAGCTCCCCTGGAGCACGAGTAATAAGCCACAGGAATTTACATACATTTGTAGCTGCCTGGTATGTGGAGCAATTTATAAAACGTCATTTAATAATGTTGTATTACAATATTGTATTAATATTTGTTATTTTTATTTAGCTGATATTATGTCCAGGGCTGTATTGCTGTATGGACACCAAGCTTTACTGGATGAATATAATAAACGCGTAGCTGAAAAACTAAATTCAACATCATCTTCAACAGATGACAGATACGCTCCAACAGTTGGCTTCATCCGAGGAATTCGACAAATGGTGAAAGACAATCAAGACTTCAATCCGTACGGTTCCTACCTTAATACTTATCTAGTCCAAGGAGGTCTTTTCGATGCTAAAAAGGAATTCTATCGTCTCATCTCGCTACTTCTTTCAGATTTGGGACTGATATTCAACATCATGTTTCCCTCTCCCTGGCAGATTGTTTCGGAGTTACAGACTCGGGGATTCATTGGTGAAAGTGCCAGCATCGAAACGTGTCTGTCTATTGCAAACGAAATACGGCTGAAAACGTACCTTGCTAATAATAAACAGGCAGAACTATTCTCGGCTGTTCCTCAGTTTGACGCAACGGAGCAATCCACCAGTGTTCCTATTTTCCGCTATTTTGATGACGATATTTTAGTACGTCTTCTAAGTATTAGCATTGAGATGCATAATCGCTGTCAGGAGTTTAGTCTGAAGCTCTTTCAAACAGGCGAAATCGACACCAGCATATTTAAGAATCCATTCATTCCATCTTCTAATGCACATCTAATTGGGCTTCTTTATTTTCGACTGCAAAATTTTCCTAAAGCCTTAGAGTGGATTGGATTAGAATCGAAAGATAGTCCGAACTACCTACAAAATCTTAACATTGAAGGCGTTATTTACCATAACAATGGAGAACTTGAGAAGAGTACGGAATGTTTTAGAGAACTCGTGATTGCCCATTACATAAATAGAAAATCATATGAAAGCTTGCATATATCCGTTCATAATCTAGCAATGACACTAGCATGTCTGGAAAAGTTTGAAGAGGCTAGATATTGGCTGGAAGCAGGGATTGAGAGACATAACGAGGTATATGGTGAAGGCTCCGAGTCAATCATGCTCGGACAATTAATGCAAACCCTCGGCGCACTCAATGTGCCTTCCCGAAATTTCAGATCAGCCATTGAAATTCTTCAAAAAGTTGAACAGATGTATAATAGATTAAGATGCGTTCCTGATATGCTTATGCACAATTTAAGCCTTAACCTAGCTTTGGCGTTAAGTTCTCAGGATCAACATGAACAGACGATTAAATATATGAAACGAGCGATAGACCTCAGTCATAAGATGTGTGGTCAGAATAGTTTAACTTTTCAGCTATCTCTAACGTATGCATATGCAGCCTCCGTATACCAACGTTGTAATTTGAATGATGAAGCCGTGTTTCTCGGCAAAAGAACTTTGGAATGCTTTCGAATTATTGGTTCTGGCGATAATCTCAAACTAGGTAAGATTGTAAGTTTAAGCTAACTTGTTTTAGGACATAAACAGCTTCATAATTAGAAATAAGAAAGACAGTGACAGTCATCGAATAGGGTGGTGTGTGTCTGTTTGAGAGGTTTGGTTGCATAGTTTTTATTCGATGTGCCTTTTACCTCTTTGGCTGGGTTCGAGTATGCACTTGTCTGATAATAATTTCACCTCAATAGTATGTAATATATACAATGTTTGACTCCACCAAACACCATTGATTTTTACCACGTTTTCTGATTTCACCTTCTGTAAGTAATGTTTACAACATGAGCGGCCGTGTTGTATCGGATATACAAAACAACACGATACAACACGGACGCGAATGCGTATTTAATATAACATTAAACAGTAGAAAGCTCTTACTAGTCCCCTAGGACGAACAGTTAAAACAGATAAAGCAAATTTTCCTCCTGTAGTGATACAGGATCAATAAGAAATGACTCTTACTGGACCTCTAGCCTATAGGAAAAACAGTTTAGGACTGATAGAGCTATTCAGCATAAATAAAGTTAGTATAAGTATTTCACTAATTTTCTTCTTGTAATAACATTGTATAAAGGTAATTGCAGGGACACTTAACACGTTCCGCAATTCCATCATTTGGGGGGCCCTCCAGGAAAATTGGGCCCCGTTCGTTGAATTTCCTTTGAGGGTGTTACACCTGAATCAACCTCATTTTTTCATGTAGGTAAAACACCCGGCCGTGGACTGAACCCTCACGCAGTTTGTGCTAGAATCCTGTTTGATTTGGGAAAGGCTTTAATGCCTTCGGAGAAATCTCTGGAGTATTTTCAAGAAGGAAAGGAAATAATGGATACAATTCTGGGACCAAATCAACCTAATAAGATCACTTCAGATATTCTTCATGGAATTGGAAGTTATTTCATGATACATGGTAATTTCACTAAAGCTTACGAGTGCTTCCAAGATGCTCTCAGCATGAATTCCGCAATTTTTGGAGAAAATAGCGCAAATGATGACATGGAAACGGTCTATCAAAGTATTGGCTTAGCTGCAGAACTAATGGGAAACAGTCAACAAGCGAAGAAATACTACACGGAAGCTGTTAAAATCAGCAGGAAAATTAATTACATGACCGGAGAGAGATTGAGAGGTTTTGTTAGAATTCTTGATCGCCTAAGCTCAATCTGCAAAGCCGACGGAGAGCATGATGAAGCGTTAAAATATTCAGAAGAAGCGAGAGAGCTTAAAAAAGGTCGGTGTTTATAAGTATAGGATGGTGGCTGATATATTAAGCAATTAGGGACCTGTTATAAAGTAATTAACTGCTAGGGTGGGCCGGAGTGATTTGGGATGGGCCATGGAAAATATTTGGGCAGTTTCGATGGGCCGCCAATTATTTTGTATGTCTATGGTTGGGCCACCAAACAAAAACCCATGTCTACTTTCATTCAGGGGCGTAGGAAGCCGGGGGGCCTCGTGGAAATCAGTCAGGAAATAAAAATTTCATGCAAACAATAATCAAAGTGTCTATACAGCCAGCTATTTAGTCCCCCCCCCCCTAACTTTTACAAGCTTCCCTGCTTTCATCACTTATCATGATAAATATAATAGCAAATAAGATTTTAAAATCAAACGTAATACAAATTTAACAGGGCTGTACACTGCACAGAGAGCAGCAGGGGCAACTGCCCCACGCCCTAAAATGTAACTAATTACCTCCGCCAGGAGGTTATGTAATCATCTGGGTTTGTATGTGTGTGTGTGTGTATGTGTGTGTGTATGTGTGTGTGTGTGTATGTGTGTGTGTGTGTATGTGTGTGTGTTTGTCTGTGAGCACGATAACTCAAGAAATACCAAACATATCCGTACGAAATTTTTTGAATGCATTTCCCATCGGCTAGGGAAGAACTGATTAAAATTTGGTTGAATTTGGTTAAAAATTGAACGAGAAATGAACAAAATTTTGTCTTGCTTTTCCCGGTCAATTAACAAAAAATATTACTGAATGCGTAATTAGGACGTGTATAATTTATGCACTCAGTGCTAAGACAATAATGAGATGATAAACCTCATTAAGCTTCGGCCTTCATTATCTATTGTCTTAGTCGCCATTTCACGCGACCGAAATTCAATGTCTAAAACAAGGCTTACGGAGTTACGCATTATTACGTTCAGCAAAGTGCCAGTCCATTCAAATTCTAACAACATTAGATTACTTCAATACAGGGTGTATAAAAAGAACGCAACCTCGGAATTTCCCAAGAAATCGACATTGTTTTAAAGACAAAAGATTTTAGCTGCCTGGGAATTTAAAATGGCACAACTGTGAAAATTACTGCACGCGCGAGTGCATAAAGCAAAATTTATGCATTTATTTAATGACACTTAATAAGTTTTTATTTTACAAGTACTGTACAGTACAACAACAGTAATATGTTCTATTAGCAATTCGATTTCAATTCGCGGGGGCCTGAAATCTTTTATGCTTAAGAATTATAAAGTGGATTTCTTAGGAAATTCCAAGGTTGCGTTTCACTTCCGAGTAACGGGCGGAGGTATGCAGTCTCTGAGTGCCCTCTAGTTGAAATTTGATATTGTAATTTGCCAAACTCTTTCGATGAATCGATCGTATAGTAGTGTATACGATCGAAAGAGTTTTGCAAATTACAATATCAGATTTCAAATATTGTAAAGAGTCGCTATCGCGGCGTTGATTGGCTGGCTGTTGCCGGAAATATGTGTTTGTTATTTGCATCACCCCCTGACAATCCAAACGGTAAAGGAGGCTAGGTCGCCAAGCAGGCGCGGTAGTATAATCATCTTTCAAAGTTCCATAGAGTTTGGGTTTCCGGAAACATTTTGTTAAAAATCCATTCCAAAAATTATAAGATATGTTAATATTGCCTTATATGTTCGAAGATGGGTGTTTATTCTATACGCTGGCGAATTTTTACCGAGAACAAAACAATTTAAGGGGATATTTTTCGAGTTGAAATGTTCGTGTCGCTGGTTTTGAAACGGGAATCGTTAGCCTTTGCTTCATTGAACTAAAATATATGGAACGCTACCATAACTGAACATGCCCAGACTTGCCTGAAGCCAGATACGCGTCTCTGGAGGTAAAATTCACGCGCGTTGTCGCGTTTCCTGCGTGGCGCCGAAGAACAGCGACAGCCAACCAACATGCGTTATAGCGACATGTGATTGAAAAGGTTTTGAAAAGGAAGGCAATCGCTTAAATTTTCATTCAATACAGTACGAATCATAACTTTTCATACGTGTATTCGATCGGTATGAAACATTTTTTCGTTCAAATTGAATGTGTACACAAACGACATGGATCAGAGATTCAGAGTGGCATTGTAAAGTTGTAAACACATAAGTGCCTTTGCTAAATTTATTAAATATGCATGAAGCTCAATCGCATCTGCAACAGAGTAACTGAAATTGTATGTGATTTGAGGACAGTTTGTTTGCCAGGTTCAACCCTTGTTCTTGAATATTCTGAAGCTCTTCGATATGTTTCCATCTTATGATGTTGTCATCTCCATCAATAAAGCATCCCATGGACAGGGACCAAGGTCGAGTATCACAATGACATCTTTGGTTGTTGGATTCTTAAAAGAGCTTTTGATGGATTCATAGTTACCAGTGTTTTGAATGTACTAATGTTAACAGCTGTGCCATCAGCTGTTACTGACCACACTTTTAGATTAGCATTTGCAGCTTTTTCAAGACACTTTTTACCAGTGTGGCTTGGTCCTTTGCATTAATTTTATCAGCCAAGAGGTATCCCACTGGACATTTCCAATGACTTCTGGTGCCTACCAGAAGAAAAACCAAAGCTTCTGTGGCCAATTTTTCTAAATGTTCATTAGGAATCTCATTTCCAATCCAAAGTCTACAAATCCGTAGGAATCTTTTTCTGGATTCCAAATGGTTTGTTTTCGGATATACAATGCATTGCATCTATTACCAAACAGTAATCTTTGTCAGTATTTGATTGGGCTAGGCTCGGCTGATAATGCTTACCTCAACCACAGAATACCACACAGACGTCCATCTCCATTGTTTTTTTGCATAAGCGTTATTCGTCATGATTCGTCACTCAGCAAGTACCGTAAACAGAAGCAGTCACCCTCTGGACATACACCATTTTTAGTATTTCCAGGGGGGTACTGCTTCTGTTTACGGTACTTGCTGAGTGACGAATGATGACGAATAGAGCTTACGCAAAAAAAACAATGGAGATGGACTTCTGTGTAGTAATCTGTGCCTCAACCTTCTGAGAAAGGGATGAGAATGCCTCATCAATAAAGCCTGGATCACACTTGAATGAGGAATATATAATTTTGTGTGTAATTCATCACTTGAGGCACATCTTGGTCTTTTTTTCTGAAATTGAAGGATCATTTTCATGTGCTGGACATGGTCTCATGGTCTGTTCTTCTGTTTAATGAATTTCATTAAAAAGACAAAGTTTATTACTCGCTGGGGCACTCCGTGCCCCGGACGAGTATAGGTTTCGGCTCGCATTTTTCTCGGATAGTGGATCGTGGATCGATAGCCACAAAATAGAATATTAATGAGCTGCTTGACCTTTTCAAAATGGCGGGGACTTTCGTGGAGTGGGCAAAATGTTTCTGGACATTCTTGCTAGTTTATTTAATGCGTTTCTCTTGGTGCACGACTCTGAAAATCTGAAATTTGGATCGTTGAATTCCCGTGCACGATCATAATAATTATACTGAATCTGAATATAAACGAGCCAAAGACAATTTCAAGGTAAAAGCCAAGGTTATAACTTAAACTGCACAACGTAGTTTTAATAAATAACTACTTTATGAGAAGCATATTGGTGTCATATCCACATCACATATGAAATTTATCGAACAACGTCCGTGAAAATTGCAGTGTACTCAGTGTGAAATATGATATTGTATTTGTAATGCCTATTAATACTGGATAAGGATAATAAGGATAAAAATACCACCGTTCGATTCAGCGTAGGAAATTGTACTTACGGTCTTACGGATGTCAAATGTATTACTAAACACCAGTATTCTAGCGATTTATGGCCTTTGAAAATCAAGCGAAATTGTATTGTTAACAAATCGCTCGCAGTACGTATTGTTGACAAATTACTCGCCGTTTGTCCCGACCTTGTATTTGTAATGCCTAATGGCGCAATAAGGATAAAAATACCACCGTTCGATTCAGCGTTTAAAGAAATTGTACTTACATTAAGAACGAGAAATTGTACCTACGGATGTCAAATGTATTACTAAACAACTGACAACAGTATTCTAGCGATTTATGACCTTTGTCTTTGAAAGCCAAGGGAATTCGTCTAACTTCTCTCTTCTTTTTGATAATATTTTGAGCCCAAAAGCCCCAAAATATTTTAGTTTGGACATTTTAAACTGGCGGCCGACAGAAGAATGTAGCGTACTATAAAATATAACTTTACTTGTGGGCCATAAACGCCGGAAGTTTTATTTGTAGGGTTAATTAGTGTGTTAAGCTTTCGCGCTCGTTGCCGGCAACGCAGGCTAGTATTCGACTTTTCCGCTTAGCTCGGGGCCAGCCAGGCTTAGATCTTAATTGAAATAGCTGTGTACTGTATCTGGTATCATATACAGTAAAGCCGGTTTTCCATTAGGCGGAATTTTGCGCGCACAGCGGAATTTTTCTTTGTCTTTTCTAATTAAGCCTGATTTCCACTAGGCGGAATTTTGCGCGCGGAGAGGAATTTTTCTTTGTCTTGTGATTTCACCTGAGGAATCACAAGACAAAGAAAAATTCCGCTCCGCGCGCAAAATTCTGCCTAGTGAAAAACCGGCTTAATGTGCGTATTTGTATAGCCCCAGCGAGTTAACGCTCCATAGAGCGTCTTGTTCAATAAGAAACATCTTTCGGCAGCGACATGATTGATATTTTAAAACAATTCATCAAATCAAATTAATGCTTGTGCTTTGGCCGCGCGTATTTATTGCGGGAAAAGACTTGGTTCTAACCGGAAATCGCGGCTTCAAACTTCCGGCTGCACGTAGCGTTCCATATATTTTAGTTCAATGCTTTGCTTTCATTTCTATCATCAATGATGACAGTCACCCAGAAATAAAAGACGATCACATAGAATCAAATTAGGCAAGTAAATATAATTTTAAAATATAAAATTAATTACAAATGTTACTGTGTAGTATTCTATAATTGTCCCCGAGCCAACGGCGCGAAGCGCCGTGCGAGGCTAGGGCACTAATTCCGCCCGACTATTTACCCCCGGGGAAAGGAAAGCATTAGCGAAGTCTAAAGTTCATCAATGATCGCGGGCGTGGGTTACTGTGCGTGGGTGGTCATCATAGATATCTTATATAGTAGTAGTAGTAGAACTTTATTTATCCACGCTGACCCCGTCAACCGTAGCTGATTTCCACGGGGGGCGTGTGCCAGAAAATTATTTTACATGCAGAATATGATAAGGATAAGCTAAGCTATTACAGTAATATATAAATTTAAAAGATATAACAAATGTTTTGAGCTATTTACAGGTAAGTTATATTTACAAAGGTTACCAAGCACTAATGTGAGCAGCGATTTTATTTCGAAAGGAAGAAAGTGACTTGCTTTCCTAATTTCTTTTGGTATAGAATTCCAAATGTTTGCTCCGTCGTACATAAAACTATTTTTCATGCTATTTGTACGTGGTTTTGGTAAATAAAGACCACTTGAGACATCCCGAAGGTGGTAATTAGTTTTCTCACTCTTAAACGAAAATAGATTTGTGAGTGATTTTGGGCCCATTTTGTTTAATAACTTATACATCATTCTTGCTTTAGTTTTCTTCCTTTCAGTTTGGAGTGGCTCCCAGCCCAAAGTACGTAACGCAATCGTATAATCTACGTCATTGCTTATATTCAGAATAATTCTTGCCGCTCTATTTTGCAGTTTTTGCAGTCGTTTTGATTGAGTTTCGCCAAATACATCCCATACTTCACAGCAGTAGTCAAAGTACGGACGAACAATAGTGTTATATATCAAAATAAGTGTATCTTGATCAACAAATGGTTTGATCCGACGAATAGCAGAGATTCCTGCTGTAACTTTTTTGCAAATATTTTCGGTATTACTTTTCCAAGATAAATGCTGGTCAATTGTTACTCCTAGAGTTTTGCATTCATGAACTTGTTTAATTTGTATATTTTCAATGTAAACATTTGGGCAAGAATCAGAAATATTTTTGATCATAGGTTTAGAGCCAATCAACATAAACTCTGTCTTAGCTACATTGAGGCTAAGTTTATTGGCTATTAACCATTTTCTAAGGTTCTCTAAATCAGAATTTACTGCAGTCTCTAGGTCAGTCATAGAATTTGCTGAAGCAGTCAAATTTGTGTCATCAGCAAACAACCGCGGTTTTGTTTTGTTTAGACAATGTGGCAAATCATTGATGTACAACAAAAAGAATAATGGCCCTAATATAGAGCCTTGTGGTACACCACATTTAATCAAGCGCTCAGATGAAAATGAGTTTTTATTTGGCACTTCTGGTTTCTGTTTGTGAGATAGGATTTGAGCAAAGTTAGAGCTTGTCCTTTTATTCCATAGAGCTCTAATTTGTTCAGCAGAATTTGATGATCAACAGTATCAAAGGCTTTCTTCAAATCAATTAAAACTACTAGGTTAAACATTTTTCTGTCTAGATTTACATACCAATCATTAGTACAGTCTAGTAGTGCACTAGCTGTAGAGTGAAATTTTCGAAATCCAAATTGGGAATCACTGAGAAGCTCAAATTTTGTTAAATAGTTAAATAGTATACACTAGATAGTGCATTTAATTATTCTGCAATTCAAAAATTGAAGCCGTGATTGCAGACTCAGGATATTCCCATGAAATGAGAAGACTCGTATGTTTTCTATTTCTTAAACAGGGAACTTAAACATTAAGTTAAACCTATTCCAAATAAATTTTCAAACTATTCAAATGATGAAAGTTATTGTTGTTTTTTAAGCGTTTATTAGCGAGTGGGAAACTTCGACATGGCCGCCATCTATTCAAATGGGGGTAACCGCTGGAATATTCTTGGCTTCAATTTTACTAAAAGAGAGGCGCTATCTAGTGTATATAAGATATCTATGGTGGTCATCCTGGAATGTGGATTTTATAATTTTTTGATTTTTTTGTGGAATTTGGATTTTATAATGTCAGTAGACAGATTTAGATCGAGGACGCGGACGTCAAAGACGACGTGAAAATGGCGTCAAAATGACGTGGCATATCCATACATGGGCACAACACGCCATTTTCACGTCGTCTTTAACGTCCGCGTCCTCGATCTAAATCTGTCTAATTACTCTATATACGCACGTTAGTCAATACGCCACGAGTATGCTGACAACGGTGCGCAAGTTTAAACGACGGGACAAAATTGCGTGCGTATCCATAGGCAGCGCAAAAATGCGTGTTAAATTTTTTACCCTCGCGCGTGGCGCTCGGGCATGTATCGAGTCTACTTTGTTTATTATTGTGACAAGGTTGGGAAGACTTTTAACGAAAATTTATTACAACGTTTACTAGAGTATAAATATTTCGCAAATTACAAGCAAAAACAATATAAAATGTACATTATTTCAAACACGGGTAATTTTACTACATTCTCCCAAAGTTTTAACTTCAAAAGCTCATTCTAAGGATGTTAAAAAAGCGAATTATTTTCGGGGTTTTTTCAAAATTTTGTCAAAACTATGCTGGGGTCACGTACCCTGTGATGTTGTCATATTTTTTAAATCTTGAAGAAGGGCTGATTGGCTGTTGTGCACTGATTCCGGTACAACAGCCAATCGGCGCTTCTTCAAGATTTAAAAAATATGACAATATCACAGGGTACGTGACCCCAGCATAGTTTTGACAAAATATTGCAAAAAAAACGAAAATAATTCGCTTTTTAATTCACGAAGTAGACTCGATGCACGCCCGAGCGCTAGGCGCGAGGGTAAAATTTTAACACGCATTTTTGGGCTGCCTATGGCGTATCGAACATTTATGGCATAGATATTGGAAACATTTGGAATATTTTCGACTGGTTAAAGAATGGCGTGAAATGCATTATGCTTCTTATGACAATTCTCTGGTTGTGCTTTAAACTAAAACCATCGTACAGTCCTGTCGAAATAACTTTAAATGGCATTGTTATTTATTCTGAACTCGCAATTTTACCTGATAAACTATGTTGTGTTTGGACTGCCACTCGAGATTTAAAACATAGGAAATTCAACTGTCCTTTAAACTATCATGATACAGAATAAATCTACAAATTGACCGTAAACCATCTCACGTTGTTTTATTAATTTTACTGGCTGGTGATGTGGCGACAAATCCTAGTCCTTGTTCTTCTTCAACTAGCAATCGAACAGTAAAGAAGTTTAATGCAAGAAGTTTAACAAGCTTACATAGAACAAACAACAGTGAAGGTAATCGCAGTAACATGGAATTCTTCCAGAATTTGGTCTACTCCGGGGACAGTGATATTATTTTTGTGAATGAAACTTGGCTAAAGAAAGACATCTATGATCTTGAAATTCTGCACTCACAGGTTATTCTGATCGGAAAACTCGGGGTATTATCTCATACCTAGCGTATTAGCGGCTTTCCTATTGGCTACGAGGAGGTGCGTTCAATCTCGAACCCACCTGCTGACGTATGTTTAGGGGGGGGGCAGGGGGGGGGCGGCTGCCCCCTTGCCTTTTGCTAGGGGGGGCAGGGGGGGACAGAAGTGCCCTTTTAGTTGTAAAAAAATACGTGATAAATCACATTTCCAACGATGCTTTTTGTAGGAAAACCACGAGATTCAGGTAATTGATAGTTTATATTTATAAAAATTTGGGGAAATTTTTTGAATTTTGAAAAATATTTTGAAGAAATGGCGAAAATTTAAGATATCCGGAAACATTTTTGGCTTCACGGAAAATTTTTGTATGTCCGGAAAAAATTTTTGACCCCTAAAATGGTACACTGACCGAAATTTTTGCAGTGAAAAAATATTTTCAGTAAAGGTGCCCTTGGTGTACGTCCGTCCCCCTTTGCCCTATTATCGTTCCGGCGTCCCTGACGACAGGTTTCTATGAGAATGCTTTTGTTGAACTACTTAACGCATATTTTATAGTTCAACTTAACAGCACCGCAACTAGAGAAAATAACGTACTCGATCTCGTTATCACAAACATTCCGTAACTGGTGAAAATTAGCGAAGTTTTGTCTCCTGCTGAAGCAGATATCTTTACTGATCACAGTATAATCGGTTTTGACCTCTCTGTTCACGCCAAACGCTTGCCAAAAACTAACAGGACGGTGTATGATTATCGGCGAGGAGATGTTAAAGCTCTTAGATCTGCTCTCGAGTCCTTAAACCTCTCTGGGTTAATTTCAACCGATGGTGATATTAACGAAGATTGGCGTAATTGGGTGAAAGTCGTTCAAAGTACATTAGCTCTATTTGTGATGATCACGAAAATAACACAAAGTTTCTGGTCGTTGTTCAAGCTAAAAACCAGATCTTCCAATATTCCTGAGAAAGTCTCAATGGGGGTTGAAGGAAACTCAAGGAAATACTCATAAACACCAGCGGACATAGCAACTCTCTTTAATAATTATTTCACATCCATCTTCACCAATGATCCAGATACTTTCATAGACCCGTCTACGATCGACGATAACATTTCCTTGTTGGAGGATGTTGTTTTAACAACTGACGACATAGCTAACGTACTACGAACTCTTGATAATGACAAAGCTCGTGGCCCGGATGGGATTCCTGCTCGTTTACTAACAGAAACTGCATCTAAAATAGCTCCATCTCTTTGTGAATTTTTTAACAAATCGTTGCGTATCGGCGTGGTACCATTTGATTGGAAACTTGCTAATGTTGGTCCTGCTTGTTAAAAAGGAGACCAGGAATGTGTGGAAAATAATAGACCTATATCTCTGCTCTCTCTGGTTTTGAAAGTTCTGGAACGCTGTGTCTTCAATACTGTTAAAGATCATAGCCTTGTCAAACCTTGTCAACATGGTTCCTCCCTGGGAAAAACTGTGTGACACAATTTATCGATGTTTTTGACAAGATAGGAAAACAACTAGATCGTGGCAAACAGATGCATGTGATTTATTTAGATATTTCAAAGGCTTTTGACAAAGTTAGCCATACTAAACATCTTCTTCTTCTTCGTCTCCGTGAATTTGGTTTTGGAGTAACATTCTCAACTGGTTTCGCTCCTACATACAAGATCGTCGTCAACAAACAACCATCCTCGGTGCAACATCTTCACCTAGTCAACTAACATCAGGGGTGCATCAGGGCTCTATTCTCGGACTGGTGTTATTTTTGTTATATGAAGAATTCATCCATTGCAACATACGCTAACAACACTAAAATCTTCAAAGAAATCCATAATATCGGTGATGCTGCATCCTTACAGGAGGACCCGAGTAATTTTTAATCAAGTTCTTCAGATGTGGGTCTTCACTTAAACACTTCCAAATGTAAAGCTCTGCGAGTCACCCGAAAACATTGGAAGATCAAGTATCCATGTACTCTTTACAAGATAGCATATTAGAAAACGTTGAAAATGAGCGGCGTATGGATATCAAACAATTTGACTTGGCACAAACAGGTATTGGAACAACGCTCAAAAGCAAATAAAATGTTGGGTTTCATCAAAAGATCAACAAGAACAATCAAGAACTGTAAAGCCCGTCGGACACTATATACAGCTATTTCAATTAAGGTTGTTCACGAGCAAAACGGAAAAGTCGAATACGAGCGCGAAATGGGAATGGGAATCGCTTTGAAAATTCATTAATTTGTTAGCGATTCCCAGCAGCCTTTCGCGCTCGTATTCGACTTTTCCGCTTTGCTCGGGGAGAACCTTAATTGAAATAGCTGTATAACACTTGTTCGATCGCAAATGGGATATGCGACACAAATTTGGTCTTCGCAAACCATCGACCTCATCGCTCGCTTAAAACGCGTACAAAGACGCACTTCCAAATACATTTTAGATCTACCTTTCCTTTGTGAAATGGAAAGACATGTCAAAACTGCAGAAATTGTGTTTAAAACACTAAAGCCAAAGTGTTAACTTTTGTATAGAACTTGTTTACAAGAGACTGAAAGTCAGTGCTGACTCTAACGTGTGACGTCACACTAGGTTCCAGTCTCCTGGAAAATGTTTGTTAAAAATTCTAATGGCTGTACCCAAATACAAGCATTTTCTCGCATTGTGATTAAAAAATAAATATTACCACGATAATCAGCGCATCAAAAAGTATCAAATCATACACCAAAATTTTGTGATGAACTCTGAACAGTAATAGCTATATTTAGAGACACGCGCAACATTACCATATATGGTATAATGACTTTGTTATTGTTCAAGAGTATAGACAAGGTTAAGAGACAATTGACAGGGTTTGAGACAAGTGAATTCATATATTTCGTATTGTTTTTTGTGTATAATAAATATTTAGAGTGAGGATTTATATACGAGGACAACTTCGGTATATAGTGGTGCCGTGACCAGGATGTAAACAAGGGAAACAAGTGATATTTTACGAGGAATTTCAACAAATTTACAACTATATTTACGACGATAAGCGAGAGTTAAAATGAGCGACACAGAAGCACAAGCGAGCGAGCAACAAATTGAGAATAAAATCAACAAGGAAATAGAAAAGTTAAAGTATTATTTGGAACAAACCGACGAGCTTATCGAAGAGCAAGATCTTAGGGAAATCGAAACAGTAAACAAGCGTACAAAGGCGATTTTGGATCAAATATATAGCCTTGTTTCGACCGCTCAAGAGACGAAAGTTGAGCTGGGAAAAAGTACATCACGGGAAATTCGACAATGGAAGAAAGAGGGAAGAGATAGATATATGCCATGGGTAAATGAAATGAACAAACTGTCTGATTTTCTGGCTAAACGACAAGCAAATATTGCCGCTGAAGAGGAAAATAAGCGACGAGACGCGAAACGTATCGAAGAAGAGCATAACAGGGAAGTAATTCGAAACCAAGAGAGGCAAATGCTCGAAGAAAAATTACAAGCAGAGCTTAGAATGACGGAGAAAAAGCTAGAAATGGAAAAAGCTGCAAGATCAACTCTAGCTAAACTTCCTAAATTGAAAATAACACAATTTAATGGAACAACAGCAGACTGGGTAAGGTTTGAGAACATGTTTATTACACAGGTCGATTCTAAGCCAATTAGTGATGAGGAAAAGTTTGGCTATTTACTTGAAATGGTGAGTGGAAAAGTCAGGGATAAGATCTCAAACCCCAAACCGAGCTCGATTGGATATAAAACGGCTTGGGAACGACTCAAAAAGGAATACGGTCAAACAAAGTTGGTTGTGAATGCACATATTGATGAAGTAGTAAATTTACCCATAGTACGAGGGTCCTCCTATGAAAAGATCTTGGCTTTCTACGAACATTTGAGCAAGAACTATGACGCCCTACAGACTCTCGGTGAACATGAGAAATTAGATGGATTTGTGATGTGTACTATTAATAAGTTGCCAAATGTGAAGTCAGACTTGGTAAGGACTGACGAAGATTGGGAAGAATGGAAAATGGAGAACTTAGTTGATAGTCTGCAAAAATGGTTACGAAGAAACAAAACTGAAGAAGATAAATCCACAGCTGACCCAAGAAGAAGAGAGAAAAACTTGTTTGCACGTAATGGAGGTAAAGAGAACGAAAGAGGAAAAAAGACACCTTGTTGTATGTTCTGTAAAGCTGAACACTGGAGTGATATGTGCAAGTCTTATGTAACCACAGCTCAAAGAAAGGCTTACTTCGGTGAGAACAATTTATGCTTCAATTGCGGTAGCCCGGGACATAGGGCTAGACATTGTCGGAGTCGTGGGTGCTATCACTGTGGGGAGAAACATCATACCAGTTTACATGATCAGAAAGAGAACAACGGTGATGGTACAGTACTAACAGGCTACTCAACAGCAACAGACGAGATTACATTACCCCCCCATAATACCCCCCATAATCCCAGTTAAGGTGGATGGAGAAGTTTTCTGGGCATTTTTGGACACAGGATCGGGCATGAATTTTATTTCAAAGGAAGCAGTAAAGAAACTTCAAGTTTCTGCAGCACGACATGAATCGAAAGAAACCATCACCATTAATGGAACAAAAAGACAGTCCATGCCTATTTACAATGTAACAATCGAATCATTAGATGGATCAACAAAGGGAGATATAGAGCTAGCCGGGTCGACAATGAAAGATTTCACAACAGTGAAAAGACCGGACATGAACAAACTTAAATGGAATTATGAACACACAAAGGATAAGAGGTTTTGTATGACAAGAGATGGTGAATATCCAATACACATGATCTTAGGTGACAACACCTTCTGCAAGATTAAGACAGAGGAAATCTACAAAGGAAAAGATGGCGATCCTATCGTTGAAGGTACTTCGTTTGGTTGGATTGTTCATGGTGGAGATATTTCGAACAATGTGTGTATGTTTACAAGAGAACCAAATGACTACGAGCAATTGTATACACTGGATGTAGTTGGAATTGAAGGTAAAGGGGAGAACGACCAACTGGACGTTTATCATGAATTTAAAGAAAACATTACTCGGGCGGATGACGGTAGATATCAAGTCAACGTACCATCGATTCCAGGACAGTCTTTACCAAATAGCAATCTAGAACCAAGTGGAAAGCGATTAGCTAACGTATGCAAAAAGATCGAGCGAGATGAGAAGGTAAACAACAATTATGATGAAACAATCGAGAAGCAATTAGAATCGGGTATCATTGAAGGTGCACCAGTGAAACCGAATGGTAAACGAGTATATCATATACCCCACAAACATGTTGTCAGAGAGGAGGCAAATAAAGTCAAAGATAGCGCGGAGATTCCTGAGAATTTTAGAAATTTTGGACTGGTCGGTGATAGTTCGAAAAATCCATGGTTTTTGAATGATGGAAAAGAAAGAGAAGACATGAATGAGGAAACTGAGGGACATGAAAATACACCAGAACGGTTGAGAAAACTGAAGGCAGTAACTGCGGAAGAAACAAAGGAAGGGCAAGGTGATGAAGACGAAAATGCTTCCGATAATTCTGACCAAGATGAAACATTTGAATTGATGAATGATGTTGAGAGGAAAAGAGAAGAAAACGAAGTAGAGAACCTTGAGGAAAATGGCATAAAAACGAAAGGGAAAGTGAAAAGTAATGTTGTTTCACAGGGAAACAATAAAGAAACTAGTAGCGTTGAAAAGACAAGTAAACGTAAGAAAAAGAAAAGAAAAATTACAGACGAAAGTAGAATGAAAGAAAATTTGGAGCAAAGCAAGAAAGCAAAGTTGGTGAAGAGTGGGACTGACGAGGACATTATGCAAACCGCAGATTTGGACGAAAAGAACCGAGGACGGTGGATGAAAGGCAAAGTTGTGAAGTACGTGAAAGGAAAGGACGGTGTAATTAGAGGAGTTATTGTATTACATAAGGGTAACTATTTGGAACGACCTGTTCAGCTAGTATGTCCTTTGGAGATAAGGAGCGTGGTTAAGGAAGATCAGGGAAGACACAACGAAAGTACTGAAGATAATGATGATAAATTAAAGGAAAGACCAGAACGGAAAGCAGCAAAGATCGCGAAAGTTAACATCAGAGAACAGTTGAAGGACGATTAAAGGGAAGTAAATATAACTGTGTAGACTGTTGTTGTTAAAAATTTATAATTCGTTTAAATTTGTTAGGGGAGTGTGTGATGAACTCTGAACAGTAATAGCTATATTTAGAGACACGCGCAACATTACCATATATGGTATAATGACTTTGTTATTGTGAGAAGGTTAAGAGACAATAGACAAGGTTAAGAGACAATAGACAAGGTTAAGAGACAATTGACAGGGTTTGAGACAAGTGAATTCATATATTTCGTATTGTTTTTTGTGTATAATAAATATTTAGAGTGAGGATTTATATACGAGGACAACTTCGGTATA
>CACRXK020004474.1:1118-31148 GCA_902702795.2 Paramuricea clavata | reverse complement strand
CCATTAATGTAACAAAATAAACGCACGCGAGTTTTAGCTTAGTTATGCAAGTTTGAGATGTTTTTATGAAGAAAATGAAAATCAGCGACCTTCAAAACCCCTAATTCGGAACAATCTTGACATTTTTACGACATCTAGAAGCCGAACAGTGTTTAATTTTTTATGGATGTCCGCCATCTTGGATTTTGGTAAATGCTCAGTCTACGTACGCGAGTCTTTTTACGATTTGCGGGAAAATTTAAAATATCTTAGGAGGGCTCCTAGCCTAAAATTAATCAATAGACTTAAAGGCAGTCTCATGCCAAATTTGGTGCTTTTATCCGACAGGTAACAAAAATCATAAAAAAGAATACTAAGCCACCTGACTTTGAATTAATCTCCACTCATTGAGTGTGAGTGTGCTTTTAGAATACGGGCGTAAGTGAGCCTATAATGAACAATGGTCACATCATATAGTTATGTTACCCATTAATGTACAACCACCTGGGTCTTTCTTTGACGAGTTAAAACATTGGCTTTCATCAAACAGACTTATTGATCAGACAATTTTACTTAAGTTACCACTCAGTTTCACCAGCTAATGGCCAAGCCATTTACTGGCAGAAATCACCCCTCAACAACTAAAAGAATATACAGTTGTGTAACACTTTACTTTTTTGACCACTTGCCCTCAGGGCAAGTTGGGCATGAAAATTAGTTGACCTGAGTGAAATTTGGGGAACACTGGGGAACCTACAATCGTCCACAAAATATATTGAGACTTTTTAAATCAATCCCCTCCCCCCTTATTTCAATGCTGAAACGTACTGTGCTTGTCCAAAACGAACATAAGGTGACACTAGCACCGCAACTGTGTCACTGGCAGTTGAAATTTAACATATGATGTTGGAATTAAACTATATTGTAGCGCCTAACAAGATTGAAATCGGGCGAGGGGGTTTGTCTCAAATATTTTGTGGACGATTGTCTGAAAATTGGGCAAAATCGAGCGCAGGTTTTGGCTATTTATTGCATAATATTTTCTTTGGCAGCGCTTATGTTAATGTATACGAACAAACCTTGCATAACATATTTGGACTACATAGTATACATGACGATATACAAGTATTATATTATGCGATAGTTTGTCCAAGTTAAGTTAAAATCCATACCTTACCGGCATCTAACGTTCCTTCGCAAGCTTGCCTTCGATTCGAAAATGATATATCGATAATGGAGAGTGAATATCATGCAACCATCACAAATCAAGATTTTTCTAAAGTACTATGTAAATTCAAGAACAACGCCAACATGTAAACAACCTCGTTCTCAAACTGGAAATTAGCCATTCGGATTAGTTTAATTATTGTACATGCTTGGGCTACCTGTTTTCGCTCCAAATTCAAATATTAACAACGCGTTACCACGCGTTACCACGCGTTACCATACGCGTTACCACTAATATCAAACAGTTATTCAATATTGCTACAATAAAACTTCCGCAATAAAAGTTCATTTCTAATGGTTCAAAACTACAAGATCGATATGCAAGTAATGACTAACAACGCGTTACCATGAGTTGCGCACGCGTTACCACGCGTTACCATCTTTTATTTAAAAAAACTAGTATATACGTTTTATTAAAACCTTGACGGTAACGCGTGGTAACGCGTTGCTTTATCAACAAAATACCATAATGAATATAATTACTAGGCATTAACGCGTATGGTTATCTGAGATAACGCATGGAAATGCATTGTTTTAAAAATAGAAAAGCCAAATAGACAATTAGTACATGGTAACGCGTATGGTAACGCGTATGGTAACGCGTGGTAACGCGTGGTAATGTGTTCTGTTCGTAATAGAAAAGCCATATTATAAAACAATTAGTACATGGTAACCAATGTGGCAATGCGTGGTAACAGGTTGCTTTAGTAATTTATATTTCAAAGCCATATTAAACATTAGTTTATGGTAACTTGAATAAATTAAAACTTTGACCCCACTAAGTAATCAAAAATTAATTAAAAAATGCTTATAGTTTCATCAACATTCAATTATCCATTAATTAACTTGAGTAACTAAAGTATTATTAATCCATGTGGAGTTATAGGACTTTATCTAAGAACTATGCACGGTTAATTCTCTAACTTAACGGACCGATCCAACGATGTACTCGACGGCCCCCCCCCCCTCCCCCACCCCGTCCGGGTCAGAAGAAGACTTGATATGGTACCATTATACAACGTAGAGATATTTGTATGGGCCTAACAATACTATCCAAATTATAGTGAATAGTAAAACGCTTCTATTACTTCACAAAAATTCCTTAAATATTTAATCCTTGTCCCCACACCTCTGGGAACTAAATTTTCCTCCCCCCCTCCCTTCCCTCGCCCACAGCTATTGTGCCTCACATAACATGGTTTCAAATAACTTCGAGCTGCTGCCATCTAAGTTTTCTTAATTTCTAATATAATCGTCTGACAAACATATAGTGATATTACTTGGATCTCTCCCCCATTTCTTTTATATCTCCCCCCCCCCTGGTCAACTTGGTAGTACTGTACTATTCTACGTGTGAACAATAACCCCAATAGTATCATCTACAGTGACTACTACACATGCACAAAAAGTGATTTCAAAAAAACTTCGAGATGCTATTAACTTCAAGTCTTATCAATTTTTAGGACAATCGTCCACAAAATATATTGAGACTTTTTAAATCAATCCCCCTCCCCACTTATTTCAATGCTGAAACGTACTGTACTTGTCCAAAACGAACATAAGGTGACACTAGCACCGCAACTGTGTCACTGGCAGTTGAAATTTACCATATGATGTTGGAATTAAACTATATTGTAGTGCCTAACAACATTGAAATCGGGTGAGGGGGTTTGTCTCAAATATTTTGTGGACGATTGTAAGTAGGGGGTATAAATTAAGGGGACAACATATCGACCCGTTCTCCCACTGCCCTCTATGGCTATGTTATACTGCCTCAGATCTTAAGCTTTGGCCCACAAAAAACAAAATTTGAATCAAGTATACATGCACTATAAAAAATTTATTGGACAATGAAAGCATAAATTGGGTCATTCCAGAAAACATCCATACCTCCCGCACAGAGGAAATTGGAAGTTAACCCCTTACGCCCTTTGGATGTCCTAATACATTTACTATTATTAGAAACAATTTTTTCTCCCTTCCCTCTCTGGATGGCAGAAATTTCCTCTGTGGGGGGAGTGTGGATCTTTTCTGGAATAACCCATTACAAAGATGCCCAGTATTTTGTGGCAAGACAATTTGCATTGCCCAATCGGGCAAGCAAGATAAAATGTTTACTTGCCTGTCATTGTATTCACTTGCCCTGGGCAAGTGTTAAGTTACACCTTTTACATATAGCATGACATTTAAAACACATTGTTCAATCGCCACTAAGCTTTTATAAACATAGTATATAATACCAAGATATTAACAAAAATTCACAATGGATTATCATGACGGGTTAAAAATTACCGACAGAGTGGGCATAGGCCCATGCATGCATCATAGGATATGGTAATAAATCTCTCTATTAATCAATTCAGGTGACTTGCCCGCAGAAAATGTCTGAAGAAATTTATGACATTGATGTGCCACAAACTTTCAAAACATTCTGTGTAAATGTCATTCATGTCGTCCCTTGTCTAGTCTCTCTGTTAAATCGTGTTTTTAATAATTATCACTTATATGTACAGTATTCTGTATAAATAGTTAAGGTTACCCATACAGGAGTGTTCAGCTTTGTGGGTATAACCTGCCATTTATCTGACAATGATTGTAAACTAAAAATAATACAGTAAGCACAATTGGGCAATGCTAGTCATGATTATTGGCAGAGAATGTGTTTCTCATTGTTTGAAAAGCAGATATTTCCAATTTTTGGAACATTTGAGAAACTAGATGCACATTTTTGGAGGTAAAATTACATGAAAATTATTAGGGAATTGGTTCAAACGGACATGAAAAAATTTTTCGTGTGAATTTTGTGACCCACATGCCCTAAAAATGATGGTGTTGTCTTTTCTGAAGTGGACAATGCCTTTTACTTGTTTCTTAATTTTTAATTTAAATTAGGCTTATAGTCAGCAAGGCCCCCAGCTGTCATGTTGCCCCCCGGCCGCCCCCCCAGTTATCCATTTTGGCCCCCAGTGAAAATCCTTTTTCTAATAAAATTGGCAAAGAATCAAAGAATAATTTAATTCAACAGAATGTATTAGCACTCCTTTATTCAGTAATCCAACTTTGCTTTGTTGAATATAATTCCACATTTTCACTATATATTATTATAATAAATATTGTTGTTCGGTTTGGGGTATTTTCCACTTTAAGGTCAGGAAAACAAATTCAATGTTACTTTGGTCCCACTGTCACTATAATCTTTACCGGTTAATAGAAGCTAATTCCTGTCTTTTCTAACAAACTAAAAATGGCTTGCGCATGAAATTTAAAAGCTTTATTCCTGTTTGAGTTAATAGATGGAAAATGTGTTGGGTTTTTAATTACTGTACAAAATATCAAACACTTTGCTTTAGTTTAACTATTCATTTTTTCCTAAAAAATCAGCCTTTCACATGCTTAATTTATTGCTGACATATGCAAATTAGGCAAAGGCATTAATTAAGCATGTACTGTAAATAGCTGATTTTTAGTAACCCAACAAATTTTTCATCTATTTACTCAAAATATGATTAAAGCTTTTAAATTTCGTGCGCAAGCCATTTTTAGTTTGTTGGGAAAGACACACCCCACTAGTTCACAAAATTTGAGTTCGAGGAATTTTTTCATTATTTTACATTAAGGCCTGATTCCACGGGCGCTTTTTCTCGGCGAAATGCGAAATATTTCGCCTGTTTCTTTCGAATTGTGAGCAATCAACTAGTAGAAATAATTTATTCGAGTAGTCGATATACACTATGTGCAAGATTTTAGAAACTTTATATTTAAGGAAGTTAATAATTATTAAACATGGCGCTGGGTGTGCATTGCTTATTGTGGCTCTTAGTATTTACAAAATTTTATGCTTCGTGCATCGTAATTTCAGAACCAAAAGATAACCAGTTCAGATGCAATAGTATTATCGATATCAGGAACCTTTTTCGTGTTATAAAATCAACCTATAAGCATCCAAATCGGCTGAGTGGGTCAAGAATCAAGTATCCGATTGCAAAGTGGACAAAGCACGGACATTTATTGCTATCACCAATTGAAGTTAGTCTTGGGGGAGATATTGAAACTAATCCAGGACCTTCACAAGATAACGAAAGGCGAAATCGTAGCCAAAACCAGGTTTGTAATTGCTGCGGTAAAACGATAAGAAGAAATCGGAAACTACTGACATGTAATGACTGTTGTTCGCAAGTTCATTACAAATGCGAAGCAGGAAACTTTGGGGTTGATATAACAACATGGAAATGCGCGTTATGTGAACTTCCAAAATTAGATGCATCGGTTTCTTCCTTGGATGAACAATCCACAGAAAATTGTATGGCAGATTTTTATTTCCCTGTCTTAACAGAACTAGCATCTAGCCGGAAAACCAGAGGGAATGTAATGAATATAGCACAACTAAATATACGTAGTTTACGGGGCAAAGTTGATGAGGTCAAGATGCTATTGGGAAATTACAAGTTTGAGATATTAGCCTTAACTGAAACACGCTTAAACAGTGAAATCTCAGACGAACAGTTATTTGTAGAGGGTTATCGTATTATAAGGAGAGACAGACAAAAGTCTAAAGGGAAACGAAGTACAAACATGAAAGGCGGTGGATGTTTATTATACGTTGCAAATCATTTAACCGTGACTGTGGTGAGAGGACTTAATAATCCGAGTATAGAATCCATTTGGGTAAAAGTTTCCTCAAGATTGTCCTCCTTTGTATTAGGACTTATCTACAGACCCCCATGGGACACTGAATTCTACAATCAAATACAATTAACTTTAGAAAAAGTTTGGCTAAAGCATAAAAGCATTTTACTTGTTGGTGATTTTAATACAAATTATGCGTCGGGTCCAGATGCAAAAATGCAATTTGTATTTTCGCAGTACGGATTGAATGTTATAAACAAGGAACCAACGAGGATAACAAAGACTAGTTCCTCGTTGATAGATTTAGTCGTAACCAATACACCTCAATTAGTCCTGGCTAATACTACGGTCGACTTCGGCCTGTCTGATCATTCCCTAATATTTACAAAAATTAACTTAAAGACCAAAAAGCCAGCACCAAAATTTATCAAAACCCGTGATTATAAAAAGCTGGAAATGCCTGCATTTAGAAAGGATTTAGAGAATGCTCCATGGCCAGTAGTTGAAGTGTTTGATGACCCAGACGATTCTTATTGGGCATGGAAAGAGATATTTCAAGAAGTTTGTAACATACACGCTCCTCTCAAGTCTGTTAAACTCCGTAGCAATTCACTACCATGGGTAACAGGTACGCTAAGACATAAAATGAACAACAGATTCAAGCTTTTGTGTCTCGCAAAGAATACGGGGGATGAGGACATTTTTAAAAAATATTGTAAAGTAAGGAATGAGGTAACATCTGACTTCAAACGACTAAAAGCTGAATATTTCGCAAATTTATCTAACGAAGTTACGGACTGTCGTAAATATTGGAAATTAATCAAACAAGCAGAGGGCGCGAGAGAGAAACCAGAAATTAGAGCTATAAGGAGGGAAAACGGAACATTGGCAACTGAAGATACCGAGAAAGCGGAAATTTTAAATAAGCATTTTGCGACAGTTGGACAGCAACTTGCAAATGAGACAAGCTCAAATCAAAATCAAAACCCTCAAATAACCCAATACACTTTTACACCTTCACAAATTGTCCCAACAATTCCAACGTTGTCTAAAATACAAATTACAGACAGTTTTGTTCAGGAACAAATATCAAAACTTAAATCCAACAAGGCCATTGGCCCTGATAGAGTCGGCCCAAGGATGCTTAAAATAGCTGGGCCAGCAATTGTACCATCGATAGCATATATTTTTAAACACAGCGCTGAAACACAGACCACACCGAACGTATGGAAAGTAGCCAGAATTGAATTAAGGCTGCACATAAGAAAGACAATGAGATTGAAAGGGACAATTACAGACCCTTGTCAATGTTGAGCGTACCTGGGAAGATAATGGAAAAAGGGATAAGCGAACTTATTTCAAATCATATGAGCGAATACCCAACAAAAGTCACTGAACACCAGTGGGCATACAAAAAGAAACTTTCAACTGAACTGCTGCTTGTGCATATGACAGAAACTTGGAGGCAGGGGCGTAACTCCTGGGGGGGTGTGGGGGTGTGTGACACCCCCGCCCCCAATGTTTACAAATGCAATTTTGTCGGGCAACTTGTTCAAAGCATGTGCTATTTGCTGAGCAAGGTTACCTTGCTTTACTGTAGGTAAACAACGAAAAAACCGTATAGCAGAATTTGAAGATTGACCGACGACCGAGTTTTGTTTTTAGCATTGTTCTTAGCGTGTTTGGATCATACATTTTATTAATCAGCAAGAAATGAAGTACTATATAAACCTTTACGATGATACCGCGGGCTCAATATCGAAAACGTGTAAATGTGTAATTGTTATGCAAACGAGACGAAAATGTGAAAGTTTATTCACGGTTTAGTGCTTTTTATGACTCATTGTTATGTTTTAAAGATCTGCTCACAGCTCACGACGTGCTAACGTGTATCCGACATAATATGCAAATGAAATGGATGGTTTGTTATAATTTATAATTTTAATATCAATTATAATGTCACTGTTGAATGTTTGCAAATTGTAATTTGTAAAGTGCCCGATTTGATTTTGCCTTTCGATTTTTTCGATCTTGTTTCGATGAGACAAAGACGTTGCACCGGACCCTCCTCAAAAAAAGCTAAAAACTCAACGGAAAAGGCAGTACAGATGTAAAGTCAAATGCAATAAATGTGGGAAAGAAATGAACAGCGATCATTTTGAGAAGCATAACTCAAACAAACACAAGGGTCTCGGCACCTCAAAAGTTGTGGTTGATCTGGCTCAAACAACGCTTCAATTTTGCAACAATATACATGGAAAGGTAAAAATAAATTCCCTTATGGCTGATACCGCTATGGTTTTAACGGGAACTAATTACAATCTGTTGTTAATTTCAGAAAGAGTTACTTCCAGTTTCAGTAGCTACAGTTAGGCTACCGACAACACTATAAATCGCCAGTCCGAAGAGTCATTCAGTGATACAGTTTTAGAACACCAGGAGGATGTATTTCAAAAGGTAAATAAAGTTTAAACAAGAATTAGGAAATTTTCTTTCGAATTTATAAGAATATAACTAAATTTTGTTATTATAAATTTGAATACCGTCATTATACACAGGAAGTTCAAATTGAACATGTTGATGAAGATGAAGTATTGATGCATGGAGAATTAGTCCTTGAATTTGATCATCATGAAACGGCAGTTCATAACATATGTAATGACGAAAGAGGTGATGAGTGTAATACAACGGTGTCTTATGACGATGTGAACCAGGCACAGGCAGTATCAACAATATTGTCAATTTCAGAATCAGAGGAAGAAGAGGTGATTGTAATTCTACTTGTAATAGACGTTACACTTACATGGAGTGCTAGTTTCATGGAACTTTTTCAAATGTTGTTTTTGATATTTTTTAAACTTTACCGCATAAAAAAGTACGGAAAATATCTGGTATAATTCCAAATTATTTCCAACCTGCTTAGAAACTCGCAAAAAACGTTATCTATATTTTTTCTTACAATCTTACATGCTATATGTATAGCTCACTCTTTTAACTAATCCTCATTGCCGCCTTATACACTACATTTATCTTTTACTGACAACAGATTGACACTGACAGTGAAACAATTAACACAAATTATGGTAGAGCACGCGATGATCCTGACATACAAGTCTCAGATGATCCAGAGATTCCTTGGATAGTCCATGCAGCAGAAATCAAGCGATTAGTAGATTACTCTCACCAGTGCGATAGTATTATAACAAAAGCTTTATCATCTGAGGTTATTTACCCTGAAGAACTGTTGACAGATGTACGTGAGGCAATTTCAAAAGTAAGAGAACATTCAACAAATATGGAGAAAAACTGTGCAACTACGCTTCACAAAATTCGTGAAAGTAACCTAGAAATTGGCATGGCTCAAGTTGACGCTGATTTTACCTCTCTTCAAGATCCTGCTGACCGCCCTCGGACACTCAGCGACCAACAGAAACAAAAGATCATCGAGAATGGCCCCTACCAGCCAAAGTTGAAGCGTTATCCAGAAAGCCAAGACATCTCAACAGAAAAACAGTGTAGATTTTCAAGCGGGTGGTACAAGGAATATCCACATCTAGAGTATAGCGTGAAAGAAGACACAGCCTCGTGTTTTGTTTGTTGTCTATTTCCAACTGGAGTTGGTAGAGAGCGATCTTCTGATGCTTGGGTTAAAGGCGTTAAAGGATGGGACAAAATGAAAAGCGTCGGCAAGGAAAAGAAAGGGAAATTAGCACAGCACTTCTCAAGCCAAGCGCATAAAGCTGCATTAAGCGATCTTGCCCAATTTGCACACAACATAAAGCATGTCGATGTTATGCTCAATAAGCAATTGAGGGCGGCCAAAATTCAAGAGGAAGAAAACAACCAACGAAACCAGGAGATAATAAAGATATTATTGGACATCGCTAAAACATTAGGAAGACAACAACTGGCATTCAGAGGCACTAATGATGATGCTGATGGAAATTTTCTCCAAATAACAAATCTTGTGGCGCGCCATAATAGCCATTTAAAGAATTGGTTGTCAAATGAAAAGATGAAGCCATATTCTATGAAATATTTATCTGCTATCTCTCAAAATGAATTCATCAACATCATTGCTGAAGATGTCAAAGGCCGAATTGTCAATGAAATTGAATCTGCAGGAATGTATTCAGTTATGGCTGACACCTCCCCTGACACAGCAAATACTGATAGACTTGTCGTGGCGGTGCGGTATGTCAATGAAGAAAATCAGCCTAAAGAACGAGTTTTAGAAATGAAGGAAACTAAGGACAAGTCTGGTGAGGGTCAAGCGAAAGAAGTCTTGCAGTCGCTCAACTCAAAAATTGGAAGCCAAGATGGACTGGTTTATCAGTCCTACGATTACACTGCGTCCATGTCAGGGAAATTCAAAGGAGCCCAAAAATGCCTGCAAACATTGATAGGCCGTAGCGTCCCGTACATTCCATGTCAGGGTCACCGATCTAATACATTTATCGAACACTGCTCTAAAACAACGTTGTTTACTCAGATGTATGACCTATTGGAAGCACTCTATGTCTTCTTCAGTAAAAGTTGCAAGCGAGATGGTGTTCTTCGTAAAGAGCTAAAGGAAATAGAGAATGCACTTAAGCTGCGTAACCTTTCCAAGACTCGCTGGGTGTACAGAAGCGAATCTATAGAAGCCATGTGGAGATCATTCGAAGCCATCAAAGACGTCTTGTTGACCTTATCGACGATGGACGGCGTTGATTCATCGGCACAGACCAGGGCCGCTTCTCTTCACGGCAAAGTTCTAAAATTCGATTTCATGTTTGCGTTGATGTTTATGCGTTTGGTTATGAAGATTACCAAAATACTTACCATTCAAATGCAGAAGGAAGAGCTTAACATTTTAGATGCTCTCATGGCAATCGAAGAAACTGTTGCTTCTTTAGAAACGATAAGAAGAAACGAGTCAGAAATGAATAACCAAGTGAAAGCTAGTGTTGAATTTTCAAAATCGTTCGATCAGGATCCTGAAGAGGACTTTCGTCGCAAAGGAGTGATAAGGATGAGCAGACGACAGGATGACAACCCAGATACCGCAGCTTCCATTGAGTTTTATGCGCACTACCGAAAGTTTATGATTGAAGTACTCGATTCACTTATTACAGAGTACAAAGAAAACGTCCAACAATGCTTGGAAAAGATTCAACCTCTTGCAGACGTTCTTCAACCTCCGATTACAAGCGTGGATTTCGAGCAAGCCGAAGAAATCTCCAAGTTGTTTCCGCCATCTGAGACTGTCGATCCTGCTTGTCTAGAAGCAGAATTTGAAATATTTGCACAGGTCGTTGGCAGGAGCCAAGATCCTTTCAAGTCCGTTAATGATGTCTGTAATCTGGCATATGAACACAAGTCGATCTTTCCTTCCATTTTTAAAGTATTTAAGCTTTTGTTTACTGCCCCAGTCAGCGTGGCAAAAGATGAGAGGACGTTCAGCAAGATGAAGATCATCAAGAATTTCCTGCGATCAACCATGTCAGACGAACGTCTCGAAGATTTGATTGTCTTAGCAGCTGAAAAGGATTTAACAGACAAAGTCGATCTGGACGAAGCTCTGAAAGTGTGGGCTAGCAAAAAGAATCGGAAACTGAAGATTAAATTCTAAAGTTTAATAATTAGTCTTCAGTAAGACAGTAACATTATCGATTTATCGTATACAAACTGGCAAGCAGGAAAGCAAATAACTCTATAAATTTCTATTTGGCGTTTTTGTTTGTGCTAATGTCTCCGCTTACCTAATTAGTTCTATAAAAAACAATAATTCGTTATTCGTTTTGCAACATGATAGATTAATAGATACATCGAATTTAAATGACTGTAGTGACATCCATACCTTTGACGATGATGTTATAGTAATAGTGCATATTCATTATATACATTAGCAAATACCTGTGTAGAACTACTACTGTCCACGCCCCTTTTTGTCGGGCAAAACTTGATTTTATTGGGCAAATATTGTTGACACCCCCCAAATGCTGATACCCAAGTTACGCCCCTGATTATACTTGACGTCACGAGAACAACCTACTTATGGAACACATTGTGCGAAAAAACCCTTCGAGTGTTTCATGTAAAAACATACGAAAAATCAATCGTTTATTGAATCTACTACATCAGTTGTGAAGATATGTCCAAAAAGACATAGAATCTGAAAAAAAATATTCGAAAACACAAAGAAATTGTGAATTTTAAGGCATTTAGAAATGTCATCTAGTCGAAGTTTCAACCCTTTAGTTTAATTCTCCCTTCTTTTGCCGCCTTCGTCTTTTCGCGCCCGCGGTCCTTACTTGTCAGCGATCATCTATACTTCGTGAAACGTCATGTAGAGTGATAGTATAATGACTCCAAGCAGTTTAAAATGTTTACAGAATTTGGAGAGAAGAAATAATCGATTATCAAGGGATTCAAGTAGGTTTTTAAAAATAAATACAATATTATTTCAATCATAACTCATAGTGGGGCCTATGCGAATGCAGAATATCCAGTTGCTGCAATATCGCATAATTAGTGTTTACCTCTTGTTTATAGCTTCCTTTGTTTTGTTCACTTTTTCCATGTCTTCAATCTCCATCATTAGGCCTTCTGTTTGAATGCCAATATTTAAAAATTCTTTATCCAAACGTTCTTTCATTCTTCCAGATTCAATCTCTTCTAAGACTTCCAAATATCTCTCATCCGTAAAACAATGCAGTAGAACATGTAAAGATCCTGGTCTGATGCCCCGAACTTCTTGGTCATTTCTTTCACCGCCAAAACCTTTTTTAACAGCGTCATCGATTAATGGTTTGATAACTTTATAGGCAAGCAAAGCACCAAGGGCGAGTCCTATGCCGATGCCTACTTTTCCACCAAGTTTATTTATTAATTCTTTTGCTACTTCCACATTGTTAGTAGAAATACCAACTGAAATGTCACCTCCCCTAGTTTTTGTTATACCAGCAAATAGAGCGTGGCTTGCTGCATCCATTACAAAACCTACATGCGCTGAAATTAAAAAGGCAAGAAATTAAGTTGTTGAAATGTTTGAATCCAGGTATATTAATTTAATTGTATACTAATAATTGTTGTCTCGATTATTAATATGCAAAATGTTTTATTTTTGTATACAAATTGTTCTATTTTTACCAGAGAATGTTTTTAGAAAGCTAGGTAGGTAGGTAGGTAGGTAGGTAGGTAGGTAGGTAGGTAGGTAGGTAGGTAAAACTTTATTGAAACACGCTAACCCCTTCAATACAAATTGATTTCCAAGGGGGGCGTGGTGAAAAAATTTAAAACACATAATAAACAACAAGACACGTATATACAAAGTTAAATATTTACAAACTAGTAGATCGTGACAGGATAGTTGCACATAAAAGCGAGTTAAAAATTCCTAGGCTTTCCGCGTTTCTAACTTCAATAGGTAAATCGTTCCACAATTTAACACCATTGAAACTTATACTCTTTTTTAAATATTCCGTTTTAGGAAAAGGAAGATTGAGCTTCATGTCAGAATTACGTAAATTGTAGTCATGAGATCTGACAACTGAAGCACTAGAAAATATTTCAGTAAGCGCAGTAGGTGCAAAACCATGAATAATCTTATACAATATACATGAGTCTGGCTTTAGATTCAAATCGACGTTCCTTAAGTGTTTTCCACCCAAGCGCAGTCAAAGCAGCTTCTGAGCATTCGTGCTCATTTGGGTAACCCATAATTATTCTTGCTGCCCGATTTTGAAGAGTCTGCAATTTATCAGATAAAACACTGCCAATCGGATCCCACACCTCACAACAATAATCAAAATATGTTTGAACTAAAGCGTTGTAGACAGAAATAAGAGTATTTCTGCATACAAACGGTTTTAACCTAGAAATCGCTCCAATGCCACTAGAAATTTTCTTTGTCAATTTCTCAATATAAAAATCCCAAGAGAGAAATTGGTCAATATGAATTCCTAGAGACTCAGTCACTATCACTCGGTTCAAAAGTTTACTATCAACAGAAATACAAGGATTATCAACAAGATTATTGATGCTGTGCCTGGATCCTATTAGCATATATTCCGTTTTGCTAAGGTTCAAACCAGAGGAGGAATGAGGGTGTTCCCGAAATGCAACGCGCGAATCAGTGCGGCTCATTATTCAAGCTATTTATTCTCAACGCGCCGTTCGATTAAAAACTGTTGAAATATATTGCGATTTTTGCTGTGAAGATCTCGTTTTCTCAAAGGTATTTTTTGATAACCTTTTTGTTTAGTAATTTAATAAAAGAAGTTTTGAATAATTTTGTATATATATCGCATTTTACTTATGTTAAATTCCCATTGTATTTATACATGTTTTGGGTGTTGAAAAAGTGGCATTGAAATATTCTGGAGTAAATTGTATTTAAAACATGAATTTACTCCATAAAACCGAAGAGTTATCGCGGTTTGAAAATGAGCTATTTTTGCTATATTCGATAATTAGCAAAAATAGCTCATTTTCAAACCGCGATAACTCTTCGGTTTTATGGAGTAAATTCATGTTTTAAAGTATCAATATAAAGAGTAAACATTCCTGAATTCACTGATGTGATTTTATTTTAGTTTCCTTGTAAAAAAGTACAATTTACTCCAAAATATATCAATGCCACTTTTCCAACACCCAAAACATGCATAAATACAATGGGAATTTAACATAAGTAAAATGCGATATATATACAAAATTATTCAAAACTTCTTTTATTAAATTACTAAACAAAAAGGTTATCAAAAAATACCTTTGGGAAAACGAGGTCTTCACAGCAAAAATCGCAATATATTTCAACAGTTTTTAATCGAACGGCGCGTTGAGAATAAATATCTTGAACAATAATGAGCCGCACTGATTCGCGCGTTGCATTTCGGGAAGACCCTCATTCCTCCTCTGGGTTCAAACAAAGCTTATTAGCCATTAGCCAATCGTTAACATTATTTAAATCATGATTCAAAGCAGACGAAATTTCATGTGTGGATTTGCCACACACAGTGAGCGTCGTATCATCTGCAAACATCTCGGTGTACAGAACAGTGTACAGGTGTGTGTACGGTGTACAGGTGTGTGAATAGATTTAAAAATAGTTTTATACAGCATAATTCTACAATGTATTTTAGATAAAGTAAATATTTATATAAGGAAAGAGAACATTTTCAACGTTTCTATTAGTAGGACGAATAGATTTAAAATAGTTTTATACAACATAATTCTACAATGTATGTTAGATAAAGTAAATATTTATTGTAAAGTTAGAAGCGTAATTCAACCCGTGGGTTGTAATGTTTTTAATTAATTAATTAATTAATTAATTAAACTATCTATCTATCTATCATCTATGTACAGTATTTTAAACAATTAGGCAGATCGTTAATATACACTAAAAAGAATAGTGGCCCCAAAATCGATCCCTGAGGAATTCCACACTTAATCGGTTTAGAATGAGATAATGTACCATTTATAAAGCATTTTTGTGACCGATTTGTTATGTATGATTCAAGTAACCCCAATGAATGCCGTTTTATCCCATACATATTTAGCTTTTCAATCAAGATTTCATGATCAATGGTATCAAAAGCTTTTTTAAGATCTAAAAAATAGGTACGCGACCGCGTACATGTATCTGCGCATTAAAGGTCCAGACACGCCGGACGCGATTCGACAACGCGACGCGATTTTTCGATTTTCACTGACCGATAACTTTGATCCAAGTTTAAATTTTCCAAATATTTAGAAGCGCTATAACATTCTAAGTTACTTGGTCTACATATGTTTCTAACTGATTTGCTCTCATTGGCTGTTTTTCAAACTAACTGAAAAATCGCGTCGCGTTGTCGAATCGCGTCCGGTGTGTCTGGATCTTAAGGTCTGATTCCACGACGGCGAAATTCGTCGCGAGAACTTGTGTCTGCGAAATACGGTGGTTGCACATGAGCGATTGTATTGAATTGTCCCACTTTGTCCGCTTTCGCAGTAAGTAGAAATGTTTCGCATTTCGCCGAGTAAAAAACGCTCGTGGAATCAGGCCTTTACTGCATTGATGTTGCATTCTGGGAATTACATTTTTACAGCAATTGTGCGAAATTGTGCTAGTTGAAATTATATGCCTGCTTCAGATATAATATTTACATTTAACCAGTGACTTCTAAATTAAGAGGACGAGAACCATTTATATCCCGAATCACGGCAACTGATAACAATCATACAAAAATTTTCTTTTTATCTGGAGCTAAATATCTGCTATTCATACAGTTCATTACTTTTAAGAACAATTTAAAGAAAATAATTAATTAAGGCTGTAAAATGTGTGGATTCAAAGACGTGGAATTAGACGTCTGTACATGGAGTCATGAGCTAATAATAGTTTCTGACATTTAAAACAACAGGGCTACGTTTATCCTATACTTTGTTTTCATAGTTTAGCCAAGTTTCAGAGGCCTCCATTAAATAACAGTCAAGATATACACGCAAATATAATTTGCTTGTCTATCTAAAATTTGTAATTGTTTCGTGAAGATTCAACCATAAAACAATTGCCGGAAATGGAAGCCCCGATTATAAAAACTCAGGGAAAACCCGTGCGGTATGAAATGCGTGACCTGTGCGTAAACATGTCAATCAAATATCTATAAATATGACGTTTTATATTTGCACAGTACATCGTGTACGTTCTTGTTGTAGAACTTGTGTTGCTCCAAATCGAGTATGAAGTAAAATCAGGAGCATACTGTCACAGGCTAATTTTGTATTTTAATACCTCTGGAAATATCAAGGCTTTGGTACGCCTATCTATCACAAAAAGTAACAAATCCAAAACGAAGTATGAGAACTAATATTTTTATATATATCATTTCACAGATTAAAAGTATATTCAAGAAATATGTCCATTTTGATCTTAACGTGATACAAAAATACTAAATAACATGCAAAATTCAGTGCCAAAGAGGGATTTATTTTGCGGTAGTTAAATATGACGTAAACATATGTTCTCAAACTGGCAGAGTTTAATACCAATTAAAGCTCGCAATGCTATATATTTGGTTTGATACGAAGATAAAATAGTAAATACTCATAATAATAATTACAATATGTCCATGACCTTACTCAAAAATTTAGATTATTAAATCACATAATGGAACAACTTGCAATTCGCTACGCTCACTCGTTAGCAATAATTCTTTTCAACACTCGAAATAAATTACATACTTCCGCACAACCATGTATAAATATCCTCTATACATTCCAGTTTACCTTTAATTTGTCAAGTGGTAGGCAAAATATTAGTCCTTTTGATTTGTTATTCTCTTGACCCAACACGGGAGTGATAGGAACTTGAAAAATGACAGTTGCATACTTGCGTGTAATTTGCTCGGAGCAATTTGCAATCAACATTGCAAGATTGATTGCAATGTTGCAATACTCATGGGAACAGAACTTCCGGTTTGACTGTAAGAGTTATATCAGTCCAAGACTGCTATAGAAGAAGATTTTATCAAAATAAAGTCAAAATAAAGTCTATTAATACCACGATTACTAATGATTAATACTACTCTTGAAAGCTTTTCGAAAGACGCCATCTTGTTTTAAAGCTGTTCTAGCCTGCGAACAGGTCTTCAAAACAAGGTTGACGGACTTAACGAGTTAACAACTTAACTTACTTAACTTTACTTTACTTTACTTTACTTTACTTTACTTTACTTTACTTTACTTTACTTTACTTTACTTTACTTTACTTTACTTTACTTTACTTTACTTTACTTTACTTTACTTTACTTTACTTTACTTTACTTTACTTTACTGACTGACGCGATAGCAATATATCTGCGCTACGCGCAGATACAAAAAGCAACAATATTAAGCAAACCTTTATCCATATTTGAATACCATTGATTAGTGCTATCAAGAAGAGCCGTAGTTGTAGAGTGATATCGTCTGAAACCGAATTGACATTTCGAAAGTATGCTAGCATTGGATAAATAGCCATGTAGTTGCTCATAAAGTATACTTTCAAAGGCCTTGCTGATAGCTGGAAGGATAGAGATTGGGCGATAATTATCCAACAAATTTTTGGGACCTTTCTTATGAAGAGGTATAACCTTGGCTACCTTCCAATCGCGAAGAAAGACCCCATTCTGAATTACATAATTAAATAATTTAGTCATAGATGGCGCTATAATGGCTATAGAAAGTTTCAATACTTTTATTGGAATTTTATCAATTCCGATTGCCTTAGAGGAGGATAAAGCATGAAATGAATGTAAAACTTTATCAACAGATACAGTATCAAACTCAAAAGTCGTGGATAATTTACTTATGTATGAACTAAAGTGAGTATTTCCAGAATCAACGGAATTTGCAATTTTTTCTCCGATAGTAGAAAAATATTCATTGAAAGTCTCAGCTATTTCATTAGAACCAGAAATAATATTATCATTTTGTCTAATGCTAGATATAGAGGATTTATTATGGCCTCGCCCAAGGATTCGATTTATAGTTTGCCAACTTTCTTTCGGATTGTGTTTGTATTTATAAAGCAAATTACTATAATATAATTGCTTATCCTTTTGTAAAGTGCATGAAACAACGTTTTTGGCCGTCTTGTATGCATTCCAATCTAAAGTGGAATTGGATTTTATTGCCTTCAATTTAAGTTTATCCCTTTCAAACATTAATTTTTTAGAATTTTTATTCAACCAAGGGATATTACTTCGGGTTCTTACTCTTTTCATCCTAAGAGGGGCATGCACATCAAGAACTGCCAGAAACAAAGTTTTCCACAAACACCATTTAGAGTCTACGTCATCCTCACTGTCTAAAAGATCCCATGGCTGAGATAAAAGATCTTCTTGAAATCTGCTGGGATTGAAATGTTTAAAATTTCTAATTTCAAAAGTCTGATGGGCTCTCACCCTTTTTTGCACATTAATTTTGCGAACAACAAATATTAAGTTGTGATCGCTAATTCCGATTGGAAATATATAATTTTCTCAGGGAGTGAGGAGATACAGACATCCAATAAGGAGCTTGTGGTTTGAATTACACGAGTAGGTTTAACGATTAATTGGGAAAGTTGATAGACATTCAAAAAGTCATTTAGTTTTTTGGATGCCGAATTCAACGAATCTAACATATTGCAGTTTAAGTCACCAACCACAATAATTTCTTTACCTTCACTATCAAGTTTATCAATAAAGGATTCTATCATAGAAAAATACTGAGAGCTTGCACTAGGAGATCTATATATACTAGCAACAATGAATGGTTGACTGTTTGGTTTGTGAATTTCAACACAGACTGCTTCAAGAGTAGCAGGGATTGAATCATTTCGATTAAGATAGTTTAAATTACTTCTAATATATAGGCAAACACCACCACCTTGCCTGTTCCGATCAGTACGAATCAGGTCATAATTATGAACAGACATTAAATCATCAGACAACATATCGTCTAGCCTAGTCTCATTCAAAGCAAGAATATCAAGATCTTGCTTAGCTAATAGAATTCTAATCTCATCAATATATTTCGGCAGGCTGACAATGTTTAGCATGGCTACCTTAAAGCCCCTAATTTTAGGAAAGCCAGACTCAAGTATACTTATTGGATTGCAACTAGCCCGAATCGAATATCATATATAATTAGAAAAGTTACTGCTAAGATAGCTCGTTCCTTTCCGATTTAGGTGTAAACCTGTGGTATACGAAGAGCGAAAAGAACAGCATTAATATGCAGCTATTTTAATTAAGGTTGTCCACGAGCAAAGCGGAAAAGTCGAATACGGGCGCGAAAGGCTGCTGGGAATCCCTAACAAATTAATGAATTTTTCAAAGCGATTCCCAGCAACCTTTCGCGCTCGTACTCGACTTTTCCGCTTCGCTCGTGGACAACCTTAATTGAAATAGCTGTATACCGCGATATGCCAGGCGCGTATACTAGTTAGTTCTAATAGTTGACATGCACAACTCAACGAAAGCGAACGAATAGCCTCATTAACTGAACGACAAACGCGCTTAAACTTGCTTGCATATTGATCGAGACGAAAAATTATGAATTTTCGCAGCCAATCGTATACGATCATCACATGACTTTCCAAAACAAACGTACTTATGCGTCGGAACTCTTAAAACCAGGCTTGCTGGTCGGTCGAGACAGTACATTATGAATTTTCGTCCAGTGAGTAAACTGATATATTCTAATCGTCAAGAAGTTACACTATAAATTGAATGTCTGCCATTCATTGTCAGTGAGGTTGGATTGCCTTTTGGGCCTAAATTTGGGGAGTTGTTCTATATCATGTCGACATTGCCGAATGAATAGTTCAAGGGACAAGTAACTGTAGTAAAATGCATTGTGAAATTGACATCAGTACTACTAAATCCTGTATTTTTATAATTCTGATTTATTTTTCCTTTAACCCCCCGAAAGCGGAAAAATACAGGATTTAGTAGCACGGATGTCAATTTCACAATACATTTTATTATAGTTCTTGCTAGGTCGCCATTACTCTGGCAAGAATATGCGTGGGTGCCAGCGGCGTCAAAAACATCAAAGGAGTGAGCCAATCTATTCATTTCCTAATCTATGCTTGAAGTGTCCTAAATACAATGCAATAGTATTTACAGAATACAGAAAGGAAAGTTAGCTTTCTTTAGCTTTGGGTTATTAGATTGGGCGCATGTTTTTATATACAACTCTCACCAACAGACTCGCGTTCAAAATGCATGGTTAATTCACTCAGTAAAGGAAACGGAAAGTAAAAGGATAGTAAATCTGTCTTCTATCTCCTCTCCTATAGCTCGTTTACGAGTAAACTGTTGAGCCTGCATCACATACAATCTGCATAAAGGACTCGACTCTTTCCCCCGTTTAATTCCAAAAGAGACATTGCTCTAATTCATTAAAAAAGTCGCGATAATTGGATAAACGCCGAACGCACAAGATTGGGAAACAATACTCCTGCCAAACGTGCCTTTGGGATATTTGTTTGGGGGCATGCTGTTGTCAGGAATAATAATTTGCAGAAACTTTCAAGTAATAACTCGTGGTTAACAGTGCATGGTTTATTTCGTTATTTAACCTGATATATCTTTCTTCTTCTAACAATTCAATGCCTCTACTCAGCACAGGTATATGCACGGGCAATAAAATGTTACCCAAAATTGCTAAACACTGCAGAGCGGTTGCTGAATCATATGTAAATCGTCTACGATGGCTACGGTTGAAACGATTTAAATTAAGAAACACGTATATTTGCATAAATAGAGTAAATACCAATCTACAATGTCGTGTTTTGTGATTGACTTCATGAAAAAAGTAGTGACCAGTGTTTACAAATATGTAAATAGCGCCGTCAGGCTGCTTATTGTAAAGCTCTTCGTTTTTTTATAAAATTGTGGATTATCCTCACCGTTTTCTTGGATTGTTCATAACTGTTAGTTTATTAGACTAGCAGAGTTATCATATAATGCTCAGTTACTCTAAAAATTATCTTCTTTCGCTGCGATGTTGGTACAAAGTTTCCACCCAAGTACAATCTCAAGGTCTTCGTCAAACTGGATTTAAGAGACCGGCAAAACAACTGTCGTTACATACTTGGTCGACTATGAAATCAATGGGGATCTTACGCAAGATGAGAGGCAGTCGCGGGGGCCAGTTTACATCAAATATTTCAAGAATTAAGCCTATAATAACAACATGTAGGCCAAATTTTTGTCTTGGCAAGCTGAGAAAAATTTCCACCGGAGCGAAACGTGACTCATTGACTATTCATTCATCCAGACTTAATGGCCCAAATAGGAATAATCTCATTGTTATAGACCTATTAAATACTCAGGTCGAAGATAAAACTCCTTCGCTCGGTGGCGATTCTTTGTCCATCACAATTCAAGATACCCAAGTAACTCAACGTCCAGATTCCCTTAACTTCGTCCCTAGTTTTCTTCTGTCTAATACGATGTCCTTGGCACCAAAGGTCGATGAAATTCGCTCAGTTGTACTTAACCACCCGGTCGATTTCGCATGCTTTACCGAGACATGGCTGACAGACTCAGTTCACAACAACGTTATTAACATTCCAGGCTTTAACATTGTTCGCCGAGACCGCGTTAATGGTCAACACGGTGGCGTTTGTTGCTATGTCAACGACTCTATTCCCTACGAGGTCTTATCTCAGTACCATCATGACCATTTTGAAGTACTATGGATTAAAGCTCGGCCTTTTCGCCTCCCGAGAGGGTTCTCATCCATCATCATCGGAATAGTATACCATCCACCCAGTTCTAATGCGCAAGCCATGAACGAATATTTATCTTGTCAACTTTCAGCTTTCGAGTCTAGCTTTCCTAATTCTGGCACGGTTCTTCTTGGTGACTTCAACAAGTTGAACGTTAGTGGGTTTTCTAGACATTTTAGACTCAAACAATTGGTCAATTTCCCAACTCGCGGAAATAATACCTTGGACTTGATACTAACTGATTTAAAAGAATATTATTCAACCCCTGAGAAATTGTCGTCATTTGGTCTTTCTGATCACCTGACTATTCTGCTTAAACCGAAAACAAGACGTACTTCTCAAGAAACGAGAATTATACATAAAATTAGAGACCTGCGGCCAAGCAATAGAACAGCGTTCAGTTCCTTTATTAACGAAATCGACTGGTCAATTCTCAATCAAAGCGAAAGCTGCGCAGACAAACTTATTACCTTCGAAACTATTATTCGTACTGGTATGGACATTTTGCTTCCTTTGGAAAGTATTAAATCTTGTTCTAACGAGCCAGCTTGGATAACACCCAGATTTAAATCCCTCATTACGCAACGCCAGAAAGCGCTCACTAACGGTGACACAGTCCGTTTCAAAGTTCTTCGTAATCGAGTTAATCGTGAAAGGAAGAAATGTCGTGCTACATTTTTCCACTCGAAAGTGAAGCATCTGAAAGAATCAAAACCCGCGCTTTGGTGGAAACATGTAAAATCTTTGTGCGGAATGGACCCTACATCACCATCTAATGATCTACGCCTGTTAATGTCGAATGACAATGAGAGCACAGGTTTTTCTCATGAGCAGCAAAAAGAATTGGCCGAACGCATCAATCAAGCCTTTTTATCACCCATGGCCTCTTTCGCAACTTTACCCTCTCGACAAGAAGATCCTCTACAAATCGAAGTATCTGCCTTAGAGGACGTGTGTACCGAAAATTCAGTGTTTCTACAATTACTGCATCTTAAACTTTCAAAAGCACCCGGACCAGATGGCCTCCCAACCTGGATATTTAAAGAAAATGCGGATGTTTTATCAAAGCCAGTAAACGACATATTAAATAGGTCGTTTCGTGAACTTGGCTTACCCGCATCTTGGAAAATGGCAAACGTAACACCCTTATCAAAGCAAAAACATGTTTTAGATATCAATTTACATTTGAGACCAATATCATTGACGCCCGTTCTGTCAAAGGTGGCTGAGGAGGTCGTAGTTGAAAGATATGTCAAACCTGCCATATTGAAGATAGTGGACGGACGTCAGTTTGGAACTGTTCCTAGATCATCAACTACCCAAGCCCTTATTGGCATTATTCATCAACTCTCGAGCTCGACGGACGGCAATGGTGCTCTAGTTAGACTGGCGTTATTGGATTTTAAGAAAGCCTTCGATTTGGTCGATCATCATATCCTGAAAAGAAAGCTTGAAACGTTAGATATGCCAAGTTGGGTGGTTTTCTGGGTGATTGATTTTCTCACCGATCGTCAGCAGAAAGTAAAGTTGGGAAATGATGTTTATTCCAGTTGGTCTTCCGTCCCAGCAGGAGTACCTCAGGGTACAAAATTAGGTCCCTGGCTCTATCTTTTAATGATCAATGACCTAGACACAGATGGTAATGATCATTGGAAATATGTCGACGACCTAACAGCAGCCGAAGTGGTTCCCAGAGGATCATTTAGCGAAATGCGTCTGCGACTTTAAACAGCATCGAAGATCAATCAGCACAGTTAAAATTTACTTTGAACGAAAAAAAGTGTAAAGAAATGCGAATCCAATTCTCCAGAGTGGAAAATTCTTATCGTCCCTTGACCATAAATCATAAAGAACTTGAAATCGTAAGTCATGCCAAAGTGTTGGGGTTATCATCAGCAATGATCTGAAATGGAATAGCCACATAGAGTGTGTTATCAAAAGATCTTCCAAACGTTTGTACTTCTTGAGGCAGCTTAAACGTGCCAAAGTTACTCGTGGCGATATGATCTATTTCTATTGTTCGTGTATTCGCAGTGTCATCGAATATGCTGCCCCTGTTTTCCTTATGCGCTGCCGAGATATCTAAGCGATGATCTCGAACGTATTCAAAAACGAGCCCTTTTCATCATCTTAGGACCGGGGATATCGTACAGAGAAGGCTTGGAGATTACAAAGCTCTGCCCCTTATCTGATCGACGTCAAGCTCTCTGTCAGAAACTATTTAGGTCAATTATGAACGATCCAAACCACAAATTGTACAATCTTTTACCAACTTTTAACATTAATGCTAGATACTCATTAAGACACAAGCGACATTTTATTGAACCTCGCTATTCTACAAATAGATTTAGAAACTCTTTTATTCCTGCATCTGTGCACCAATTTAATATGTAGATTCGTAGACATGTAGATATGTAGATTTTATCATCCAATGTAATTCAGCTATTGCTGCAATATTGGTTTTTAATAAATTATTATTATTATAACTTGTTTATAGCTTTGTGAAGTGCGCCGCCGGTAGACTGCATGTACTGCTGTTTCTACCTCTGCAAACACCACTAAACAGCAATGACCAATGCATGTGATTTATTGTTCTATTGATTGCATTACTCCCTGACCCTGACACAGCTGCCGTCACGGTCAATATGGCTTGATATATTTAACAATATAAACAACAAACGAAACTTTACGAGTATTATAATGAGTTCATGATTCATCTCATAAGCCTGGTTCACATTAATCGTAAACATCGGCGATGCCCATTGTCGGTGGTCATTGATGCATAAAATGTTTTGTGCATTTTCTTCTTCGTTGCTCACAGACAATGGATCGTAAAACATCGCCGATCAATGTGAACCAGGCTATAGCCAACATAAAACGTCTATCATACGAATTAAAGGGTACGACTCTGTCGTTCAGTTAATGAGGCTATTCGTTCGTTCTCGTGCTACGGTGCAGGTTAACTATTCACTTGTGCAAAAATACTAGACCAAAATATGTTCAAAATCGCGGCCTAAAATTGAAATTGTGAACAAATTTTTATGCCAAATTTGAATTATAAATTTAAATAATCCCCAAAACCGAGGATTTAATTTATGCATGGAACAAGCAATCACGCCATGATCATAGACCTTACTAATTGTAAGGTGTGTGATACAGGTTAGACAAGTATTTAAGCGCAGACATATAGCTATTAACATAGAGTGTCAAGATATAATGTTCTGGAAGCCCGACAAACTTCAAAGCCACAAAATAAAAGACCTTTGTTTGATATTGAACTGTACCTCATCGTGCACAAATCATTTGTCTCATCGTTTTCTTCAGTCACGCATAACCATCTATATGAATCTCTACTACTTTCATTTACTCTAGACGTGCGTTTTCAAAATTAGATCTGCCTGTCATCAGGTGATACACATTATATCATTTTAGACAAAATTACTGTGAATGGTGGAAATGTACTTCCAGGTTTATAGCAGTGAACTCTAATAATAACTGGAAGGCTAACTCCTATGATGAAAGTCTATGATTCGTTGAAGCCGGCGCGCGGGAAAATCAGCTTTCAAAAGGACTAAGGAGAGTTTCGAGAAGTGAAAAAAATTCTGTCAAAAGTTTGTTTTCGAGCAAAAATTTGCAAGAAAAACACTTTTCCCATGGGAATACAACAATGATTGGGATTTAAACCAAGTTTCCGATTAGTTCCGACTGTTTTACATCTCTCTGCAGCAAAAAGAAAGGAATTTTGCTTTTGTATTTTGAAAAAATGACGAAAGTTTGGACGTGCGAAGGAAATCTCGCCGTTCAAACCAAAAATATATACTATAAAACATTTTGACAGTCCCAAAACTTATGTTGTACTAAACCCCAGGTACTGTTATTGATCCTGACCTTTTAGTCCTTGTTTTAGTCGCTCTTAAACATAAATAAATTGGCGTTTTTTCAAGTGATGTTATTTTCGTCATCGGCATCTTGTTGGCCACTATGAGCACTCAATTTTCAAATGCTTTTTTTTCGACCTTAAAAAGTTAAATCTTCTTGAAACTTCGCATACAGATGTATTTTGCATGGGTATAAAAAATTCCTGAGGTATGACGTCTTAGTTTTGTCTTAAACTTCCAAAAACTCAGAAAAAGCAGCCTAAAACGCGCGGTTTTTCAGACCGTTCATGCTTATGGTCGTGTTTTTCGCATTTTTTTGGCTAATTCGTGATTTGTTTGCTTTGCGAATATTAAATTCATTTATCATACTACTGATATAAATTAAATTTGGTAGTATAACTAATATTTTGGGGCAAGATTTTTCTGATCAAAAAATATGCATATTTTGAAAAAAAAATTAAAAAGGACTGGGTCTACCTACAAAAAAAGCTTCAAGCACGGCTTCAACTTCCCCCCCTGACTTAGCCTTCCAGTTATTATTAGAGTTCACTGGTTTATAGTCCTTAAAATATTCTGGGAACATGCCCCAACGACACCCCCCCCCCCTGGAGAGTTGACGGCTCCCCAAAAAAATTACTACATATTATGCGATCGTCCTGGGGTATCTGGCTAGTAGACTTAAAAATGTCCCTTATCCTTGATCGCCCCTCCCTCCCCACCCGCAAGCTGACGAATTTTTAAAAAAGGCTCTGATATGTTATCAACACTTTGCACGTTACTGAAAATGGAGATAACGTTGATTTACAAACCTTTCATTGGAAATAAGCAGCTTGCATTGTAGTCCTAAAGGTAAAAAATATTGTTATTGTAATTCTCCTTACTGCTTTTAAAATTCCTCAATGCTGGATGCAAAAGTTAAATTGAAGGCACCATGCTCGCGAGATGCCGAAACATTATCGTAAATATTTACTCAAATAACAAAGCTTATAGGAATAATTATTATTTTTGATAAAAAAATTCAATCAATTTTTAGTAAAGATTTTGAGGAATTAAAAAAGAGATTCTGAAAATTTACAATGCATGTCAAAAACTACAAAGAATTAGACATCGACATGACAGTTTGCGTTTGCATTCCATTTTTTTTATTTTTCAAGTACATATACTGTAAATATTACTTGCAGATAAGAAATAATTAATGACCTATTCCCTAATAAATAAAAATTTTGCTCTAGACTAGTCTAGACAACAATTTCACCACAGCTTGAAAGAGCGTCACAAAATTAGTAATATTCCGAAGTTTCGTTGCAAAATGTTGTAAAATGCGGATAATATAGCCCTGCGAAGTTTGCCGTTTCTCAGTCATTTTGTTTTACACACCGGAAATTGATACCGCTTTCTGATAAAACGTATCAATTTCTCCCGTGTTTATTAGGGAATAGTTCCATTAAATCAAACTCACTTTCAATCTATTACCCAGGCTCTTTCCATTACGCTCCTCGCTGGAGGAAAGACTAGGGTCCAGGTTGGTCACGTGTCTCCAGTCTCACTGATTTTGGGAGATAACAGTTGGGACTTGTAGGGGCAGAGAAGGCAAATGTGGCGTTCGAGTTGCTAAACGGGTTCAAAACAATACAAGGAGTGCGAATAAAGCAACACCAAGGACTACCATGAAACGAAGTTTTTGTTAGTATTCCAAAGGTTGTAGGTTCGATTCCCACCGTGGTCAGGCATATTTTTCAAGCTTGCCCGGTGTGGATATACACTCAGAGTAACGCGTCACAAACATTGTATAATGTATTTTTCATAAAATACGTCATAAAGGTTATCCCCGAGCCGGCGCCGCGAAGCGCCGTGCGAGGGTACTAATTCCCCCCGGCTATTTACACCCGGGGAAACGAAAGCATTAGCGAAGTCTAAAGTTCATCAATCATCGCGGGCGCTGACCAACGAACGACGATCTTGAGTGGGTGGTCATCCTCACTTATCTCAAAAATATGGCAAGCAAGATTTCAATTTTAAAAGACATATATTTGCAAAAACGTTTCATATACAACAAGCTTGAAGCAATTTTGTTTGAAGAAATGAGAAGAATTGGTTTACTACGGGAAATCGAGAAATATACGGCAAGTTTGCTTTGAATATTTTTAAAATGTTTACGAATTTTGTTGCTTTAACTTTTTACGTATTAAATAAAAAACATGAACTATAGAAGCTCTAAGTTTCATAAATTACCGTTTAATTTGAGAAAAAATCTTAAAATGTAAAGGCGAACAAATTGATTTGAAAACTGAACTGAAATTACCTAACAATTTTATTTTATTTGTATTAAACTTATCATGTTTTGTTAAGTAAAAACAGTTTATCGGCAAAATGTAGGTTTACTTGAATGAACATTTCAAAACATTTTACGAAGCATTTCAAGTTAAATTTTACATTAAATCAAAGCTCACAAAATGCAAAATAATATACCTACAGTATGTATTTCGGAAATTTATTGTTGTATAGTTAAAAGTACGAATCTGTCAACTATTTTGCAGTTTTGTACAAAATATATGAAAATAAAAATTTTAGAATATCGTGTTGTCATGGCAACACTTGAGCGCGAGCCTGCGTTCAGTGCTGGTCATTTCTGAATACTTCATGTTTAATGTGTGGAATATTGGCGAGGGGTTACTGCATGCATGTATTTCTAGTATACGGTATAAATAATATACGGTAGACTGTATATATATATATATATATATATATATATATATATATATATATATATATATATATATATATATATATATATATATATATATATATATATATTAGAAATAAAAAACATTTTCCGTGTTTCTATAGAGTTATAGAAACACGCGTGCTAGAGAGAATATATAGAGAATAATACATGGGTGCGCGGAAATACCAGATTTATTTCGAGTGTTGAACATGATATCTCACGAGTGAGCGCAGTGAACGAGTGAGATATCATGTTCAACACGAGAAATAAATCTGGTATTTCCAAGCACCCATGTATTTTTCTGTTTATTATATAAACAAAATTCAGTGAAAAACAATAAATCGTCCGTGGCAATACGTTTTACAACAAATGATATTTTCACACGTAAAAATATCGTATTTTTTACGTGTGTTTAAATACGATTTTTCTCAGTGGCCAAAAACTGTATATAACACTTATGTTTATATAATAAATATATATATATATATATATATATATATATATATATATATATATATATATATATATATATATATATATATATATGTATATATATATATACATATAAAGTCCAGTCTTAAATCCGTCTGACCGTGTAGCTCAGTTGGTAGAGCGTCGATCTAGTAATTTGAAGGTCGCGGGTTCAAGACCCAGCCGCGGCAGACAACATCTTTCTGCTTGCGCTGGGTATGGAAATTATATAATACACATTCTAGAACATTTTCATCTTAATATATATATATATATATATATATATATATATATATATATATATATATATATATATATATATATATATATATATATATATATATATATATATATATATATATATATATATATATATATATATATATATATATATATAATATAGTCATCCACCGTATATGCATGAGCTGTTCTGCAATCTGATTGGTTGAATTACTCGCCGTATATCAGCTCATATACGGCGAGTAGCGAAAACAAGATGGCGGTCCAAAAACTACATGAGTTTTGCGAAGCAGAAAAAGGAAAATATTTGCTTTGAGAATAATAATATTACTAGGAAAACTCTCAAAAAAAATTTGACAGGTGAGCAAAATACATTTATTTCGTAGAAATTAGCTTTAAATACAAGTTTTTTAAAGAATTAATACCGAAATTGTCAACACATTGTAACGTACAGTGAATAATTAATTACTGCTTCAGTTAATGGCTATATTAGACTATATTATAAAACAATTATACCATTCGCTCTCGTCGTATATGGCTGATAGCCGACTCGGTGCTACGCATCTCGTCGGCTATCAGCTCATGGTATAATTGTTAAATCTCAAGCTCATGGTATAATTGTTAAATATATATATATATATATATATATA
>CACRXK020004473.1:0-31264 GCA_902702795.2 Paramuricea clavata | reverse complement strand
AAATTCATGTCTTCAATGTACTTTATAATCTTCGGAATTCTGCTAGATTTCACCCCCAAAATGCATGAAATCGCAATTCAGGGACCCTAGATTTCAAAATTTTCCGGACCCCGGACCCTCCTAGACGGTCTCACACCTTCGGCGTGAAGTTCGCCCCCGCAAAATTAAGGTTTGGCTACGCCACTGGTTGTAGCTGTACGATTATAGCTATACAAAGAGTTGAATTTATTGTTTAAAGTAAAATATAGCTGAAGTTAATAAATTAAAGTTTTACAAAATCTCTCTTCAGACTTGAGCCAGTCGCGCATTCGCCAAACCTCGACAGCTCATATTTTTCATTCTGCCTTTTTTTCTGTTTTGCCCCCCCCCCCCCAGTGAAAATTCCTTAAAAAGGGCACTGTACAGCATACTATACAATACTTATATAATATAAAATACTTATTTAAATATTTTTTATATATTCAAATACACATATTTCTTTGTACCTTCAAGGCATAACATCTCCCTGTCTTTCAGCAAGAATCAAACTTGTAGGATGCATTATATATTGAACACTTTCGTACCAGAAATTCAGTTCCAAATGAGAGTATTAAGAAACTTTTGCATAAAATCCAGAATGATTGCCATGATTTTCAAAGTAAATATTGTGTTTTCAAAACTATATTGCAGGCTCGTATCTCGTAGCTCACCTGCCTTACACTTCATGTAACACATAGTATATTGGTATAAAGCATGGCTGCCATTTCGTATTTTCTCTACAAACTTTTGTTGGTGGACATTTTTTATGTTTACACTACAGAAGTTATGCCAAAATAGTGCTAGAGTAATGTAGTATGAAGGTAAAATCAGTGATGTTGAAACTTGAAAATGATTTGGATTGTTTATATGAGAGACTGGTAAGTTTCAGTTGTGTATCTTTTCATATAGCACAGAAATGCCAACTTGGAAAGTAAAATAGTGGTGTTTATGGACATCTGAGATATGCTATAACATAAAAGTATGTCTTTTGAAGACCCAAAAAATATCACATCCAAAATGTTTTGTTATCTCTTTACAAAATATAACCAAAATGGGTAAAATATTAGCTATATTCGCCATTTTTGGATAGGCAGTCATATTCAATGGGGCCAAAAAAACAGCATTTTGGATGTGAATTTAACTTTTTTTGTTATTTTTAGGTTAAAGAAGGATAAAACTTACTAAAAATAAAACTTATAGGATAATGGCAGTTAATCAACAGAGTTTCTGAGGGGTGCGCCCTATCAGCGCACCCCCGGTCATATCAACATGAAAAACCCCTGATACAAATAGGGTTACCTTACCTTTTAAATGTCCTTACATCACATAAAGGTGAAAGCTCAAAAAGTTTAAACTTCAGTAGTAATGTTTCACATCAATTTGCTTTATTTGTAAATGTTTATATTATTTGATTAAAGCTAGATTACAGTCCATTCTGCGCATGTGCGGGCTTTGTTTACATTTTTTGTTTTGGTTTGGATCCACTTCAATTGTATAATATGAAGTATAGCGGCTAAATAAATGGAGTCCGAGTGAGGAGTGGAGTTGTTAAATTTTTTAAAATTGTCTTCTGAAAGACAAGCAATTAAATATTTTGAAAGATCATCAATGGAAGATATATTGTTGATCAATTCGGCACTTGTTTTTGTGTGCCTCGTTGATGAAACATTCAGAAGAGACCGACACAGCCGAGCCAAAGGTGCGAGTCCGCACTCATTGTGTTGATTATATTAATGTTCGGCATTGTAAAATAAACTTTGGAAGTGTCAAAGTAATCACGAATCTTTCCTTGGGGTATTTGTTCGTCAAAACACATTGCCAGAGTTATTGTTGCTGTCATGGCAGAAGCACTCGGAGAAAGCTTTTCGCTGGAAGAATTGGAAACGATATGTTCATGTCGCGGCTAAGTTGCGCCAGCTTCTGTCTTCGATAGAGAGGTTGAAATTCCTGTCCCTGCAATAGTATGGGTATTCTTTGCTCAAACGCGTGCCACGAAGAGGATTTTGATGCATGTATGAACAATCGAAGGACAGATGGTGAGTTTGTATTATTGCTATTAGTTATGTACTGTTCGTTATAAACGTGCTTCACATGTAATCTTATTGTATTCGTTCATTAGTTTATATATGTTTCGTTAGTTTATACGCAAAAAAATGGCCTGAGCAATGGTTCATTTGAGAATATGTAATGTTGTTCACTGTGATAGTTCACTCAAAGGATAATGATTATCTAACAATAGCTGGGTAAATTTTGTTTACATATTTTGATACTTTGCTTGCCAAGAATATATGCAGACATACATTTCTGAAAGCTTTAACCACTGGCTTTAGTACACGTGATTTGTTTTATTAAATAGCCCACATAATTATGCATATCCTTGCCGGGTAAAATATCAAATTATGTAAAAAAAAGTTTACCTGTCTATATACAAGTCTACATTGGTGTGAAAATGCAGTAATTTGGTGGTAAGAAATATCTGTGTTTCACTGTGCTTGAGTCTTTGCATTTAATTAGTGATAAATATATTCATTTCAGAATCTTGTGGAAGCAATGGATTTAAATGCCCTTTGAAGAGCATTTGCGTTAGAGCTTATACAGCGTCAGCCAGCTGCATTTGTCAATTTGGCAAATGGTGAATTGCCAGGTGAACCGCTTCAACCAGACCCAGCTACGAAAACCCAGAAAATGCCTCAGAGTTTGCAAATGTGGATGCTGTGTTGCAATGCCAACAAAATTGGAAAACAAATGCTGTACACAATCAAGACAGCCTTGCATAACCCTAGCCCTCTCTTCCCACAGTTAATACTTGATGGAAATGTTCGATCTGGACATGGCCATGCATTAGATACCCTGGTCCCAGAGGTTTATTTTTATTATTTTCATTGTGAAGGGAAGAGGAAAAATAAACCTTTGGTTGAATGCGGCAATTGATTCATCAAGCCGCGCCAATCAGTTTGAATTAGGGTCAGATCCTGACTCTGTCCTCTGGTTGGATGATTGTATTAAAGCTCTCTGATTGATTCAAATAAAACATCTATAACCAATCAGAGAGCTTTAATACAATCATCCAACCCTAATTCAAACTGATTGGCGCGGCTCGATCAATCAATTGCCGTTTTCAACCAGAGGTTTATTTTAAACCTCTGGAACCAGGGTATGCATTAGAGGGATCATTGAGGGAAACTTTATTATTCATTAATCCATTTTACTGCAATTATCTACCCTTGACAGGGAGGATCATTTTAAATATTTTGAAAGAACTTGGGTAATTCACACCTGTTAAGGCCCGTTCACACAAGCGATTTTAAACTTTGATTTTCTCCTTTTGGCATATGTGTTTTAGCAAAATTACAGGAAACATTACTTTGCGTGGCTTGATTATTCAGTCTAACACATACACCAAAAGAAAATTGCAGTTCAAAATTGCTTCAAACTTATTTTAAGCTTTCTCTATCTCCCACAGCAAATTTTGCTAACAAATAAAAGCATTTATCAAGTTAATGCGTTAAATCTTTATGAACAGTAATATTTCATTTTATAAAAGACAAGTTATCAAATGCATTGGATGTCCAAGCACAACATTTGGTATTGACATTGATTTTTTTATTCTTTAAAATTACTCCTTGCTCCAGTCCTGAAAAGTGTATTGCTGTGCACCGAAGATCAATGAATCCAATATGGACAGCCTGACTCACTATTGGGGTCCGGGGTGTTGTAAGAGTTCCTTCTCCTAGGTGGACTGCCTTTCAGGGATTATGAGCTCCACGTAACCAGAGCACTTTGTTTTAAGTGCCAGACACTTGTCTACATTGATCAGTTGAATCTAGACTGATGGGTTTCAACAAGTTATTTGACTGAAGGAGGAGGGACAGGGGTTATGTTAGGAGTGATTTGCCTTTGGTCATCACTTGCAACACCAATCCCCATACCTAAAGAAGACTTATAATTAGTTTTATTCCTGTTTAAATGCACATTAGTGCCTGCTGATGAATGTGTTTTAAAAGCACTTAAGTAGCTTTTTTCAAGCCACATTTTGATTTTGTTGATGTTCATGCAAATCAAAATTTGGCTTTCCAAAAAGCCATTAATTAAAACACATCAATCAGCAGGTGCTACTGTGCCCTTAACATGCCTAGAGAATGATCAATATATTTGTTTGAAAATGTGATATAAAGAATATGGAATTTCATAATGAAAGCTAAAAGTCACTTTTTTTCTCACTAGGATTCAGGAAAGCATAAAATGTTATACATACCTTCATTATAAGTTGTAGGATGTATTCGTACTGCTTAGGAGAATCTTTAGTAAGAATCTTTATATGGCTCCATTGCTTTTTCCCCTTTCTGAGCATATACTGGCAATGGCTCATGTCTGCATTGTATTGTTTCATCTGGCTGCTGATCCGTCTGGGTTTCCACAGCGCTATAAGTGCACAATAAGGTTTTGTAATCAGGAAATATAACAACATTAACATAACTGAAATATCCAGGGATATGTGTTATGTGCTTATCACAATTAAATCCGTCTTGATGTTTCGTATACAGGCTCGATCAGCAGAGTATTCGCGAACCCTCGTCATTTTTAATCCCAGCTTCAGTTTTGAAATGATTTCACCGACCAATAGCGTCATTAAAGTACATTTTCGTTGCATACCTTTTCGCGAAATGTTCTTTTCGATTTCCTGGTTGGTTTTGGCGACCATCATTAGAAGGATTTGCCTTTGAAGTGGACGGCTCTATTATTATATATAACTCTTGCGAGTCGGCCATTTTGAGCGCGCATATCCGAATAAGGACTGGGGAGCACACAAAATCAAAACAAGTGTGCTCACATTTGTTTACATTTTTTACACATGCGCAGAAGTGACTGTAATCTAGCTTTAAAGTATTACACCCCCTGAAATAGTAATATGCAAATACTATTCCAGGGGGGAGTTCAGCGTGCAGTCTCTGCAGAAAGTGCAGTGTAAATAAAATGGCGTGTCACGAGATTTGCAAGTTTAATAGTTGGACGTACTCTATTTTATGCTGTTCAAGGTTCAGTTAATGTTATGGGTGTATTTTTGGGTATAGAGTTTTGTCGGATTATAGATTTTTTGAGACCTGAGTATTTACTGTCGATGCAATATTTTATCAACACTTCCATTGCATCGATTCATGGGTGTAGGTAAAACATGGCCCTAGGCCATGGCCCAGTGTATGGCCCTACCCTAGGCCCACCTGTTTTTTGTTTAATTTTGACGTGTAAATTATGTCAAAATTATTTTAACGTGTTAAGTTCATATACGTTTCATATATATTATATAATATTGATTTTAGCTCATTTCTAAAATACGAAATAAGTTTTGACCAGTCACCTGTGCGTTTTACGATTAGTACATAATATGGACTATTACATAAAGTACGAACAACCAAAACAACACATGATCACGTGAGAGAATCAATGTCGGCCGCATGGCGCACAACTGCATCGTTTCATGGGGTGAGTTTTTATCGTTTCTTGTAGCTTTTTGCTATCAATACGAACAGGTGCTTGCCTTGCAATTTAATGTTGAGAACTCTCTAACGTTTATAAACGTTTGAATTTTAGAAAATTGTGTTTAAAATAAAAAAAATGAAGCGATCGAGGTGAGTTTGAAGAATTACATTTGGACGCTGTTTATTTAAAATATGTTGAAATATTTACCTTATGTCGAAACCTTTTAAATACAAATAACACAGGATTTTAAACAGACTTGAAAACAAGTCAAAAAGTTCCCAAAGTTGCAAAATTATGCGGATTCCGAATATTCGGAATTATCTAGTCTGTAAAGTGTAAATATGTAAATATTTCAACATATAAACAGTGTCCAAATGTAATTCTTCAAACTCGCTTCGATCGCTTCATTTTTTTATTTTAAACACGATTTTCTAAAATTCAAACGTACGTTAGAGAGTTCTCAACATTAAATTGCAAGACAAGCATCTAGATCTGCTCGTATTGATAGCAAAAAGCTACAAGAAACGATAAAAACTCACCCCATGAAACGATGCAGTTGTGCGCCATGCAGCCGACACAACCTCGCAAGCCAGGGTCTTCTACCTACGCTGGGCTGCGGCGAAGACCCTGGTTCAGGCTGGTCACGTGACACCTCAAAATCTCCCAAAATCTGGGAGATTTTTAATTAGCGCTCAATTCAACTCGTAGGGAGGGGTGGCAAAGTCAATATGCTGCTTTTAGCACTTATTTGCAAATGGGACGTCTGGCGCCGTGATGTCTTTTGCAATGCCGAAATGCAATATATACTAAAAAATCGCGGCTCACACATTCAGATAGCCAATATGGCGCAGCGAAAAGAAACGCCAAAGAAGGTATACGCCAAATCGAACTTAGATTCAAAGTCTATGTGTCGACTTTGTTGCAGCATAATCGATCCAAAACACTGCAAAAACCTGTACAATAAGGCCAGTGTAAACGTGCTTGCTTCTGCCGAATTATTATACGGTGGAAAACTACTGCGTGGCGATTCACTTCCTCATCTCGTATGCCGACCTTTTGAAAGACGACTGGATAACTTCATGAAGTTTAAAAACATGATATGTGATAACCAAGACTCCATGATGCGCCAAAAGAGATGCGTTGAGCTTTCGCCTTCTGCACCTACCGCTGATGAAAAGAGTGCAAAAACAGACACACTAATTCGTGGTAAATCCTCTCAAAGACAAAGTCGTCGAAGCCTTTCCTCATCATTTGAAACATACGATCTCCCCTTGGAACCTACATTGCCCAAGGTATATGCTATATTTACTGTAAATAATCATTCTATATGCTTCATCTAGGGAACTTTCATTTTATAATATTTTAAAATTAAAACTTTATATAATTTTTGGTTTATCATAAATATAGATTAATGTTGAAACTCAGACCGTCGAAGACACCGTTTCCAAACCGGCCCTGAATGGATTGCCGTTCGGTGAAATACTCAAGAAAATAGATGAAGAACTACGAAAGATCGCGCGAAGAGACATGAATTCTGTTCTTCGCAGAAAGGATTTTGACGCTATGAGTAGTTTTTCGTTGGAGAACATTCTCAAAGAGCTACGAACTGTGTGCCCAGTAACATTCACAAGTTTATCCCAGATGCTAGATTTGGACTGTGGCAACGAAAAAAAAGTTGCTCCTCTGTGCCTTATTTACGGCGTGTTGATGTTTAGACGATGTCATGAATTGAGTTTAATACAACGCCTTATTACCATCTTACTAGCTGACAGTGACGCCAACACGGAGGTAAATTAACACAAAATATCTATTTGACTAATTTTTTTTGACTGCCGATAAACAATGTTTCGTGGTTTTTTTTTTGTATACAGGGTGTATCAAAATTAGCGTTTCAATGCCTATAATTGAAACGGTAATTATAATTTATAGTGTTTGCAGGTTTTTTTATACACCCTGTATAGTCTGTACAAGCATTGTGATGAGCAGCTAAAACTTTTTGCAAATTTGTTTTAAATTTTAATATTATATAGTTCGTAGCAAAGCCACTAATCTTACTTGTTTTATACTTGGGCATAAGCTATTTTTTACGCACCTTTTCATGGGATTTTCAATGTTCATAAAATTTATTATTTCTGTCGCAAATAGTGCACAGATTTTGTGCCTGGTGTTGTCAATTTCATTTCAATCAAGTCGAATTCTATTGTTGTGATATGTCACGCAACATTAAACGCAATCGTATCAAAACAAAAGCCTGCTGAGTCTTGTTATATAATTTATAGTTTATATTCGTTTGGATAGATAAGTAAATATTGCACGGGCCGTGACGATTTGCGGCGCATTACAGTTACTGTAAAACTGGTCTAAAGACTAAAATCTTACATACATTGTTCTAATAGACTAAAATTGCCAATTATTATATTAAAGGCTGATTTCCGCTGTTGCGTTTTTCGTACGCACGTACACGCACATAAAACTTTGAATCCTTCTATTTTTTAAACATTTTACAAATAAGTTGACAAATGCATACTAAAACTTGTGGAACACTAAATTCTGTTGCTTTATTTATTTGGTTATTTCATAAGTAACATTTAAACGGATTTAAAGTTTTACGTGCGTGTACGTACGTATGAAAAACGCAACAGTGGAAATCAGCCTTAAAACGCGCTTGTACTGTGGCCGTGGGTTCAATTCCTACCAGAGGACCTTGTGCTGCATTTTCGCAGTCGTTCCTGGTTAGGTCTTAAAATGTATATATTCTCACTTGGATTACAAACCCTAACATACTAATATTGTACTGTTGTACAACGTTTTAGTACCCTGAAGACGACATGGGTTCACGTGCCAAAAGCTTATTTTAAATAAATATTAATGGTGAAAATAACTTAAATTAGCAACATTAGTTAATATTTTGGCTAATTGTGTTACTAAAGCTTTGCATGTCCTTTTTTATATGTATACTGTAGGTATATGAGAAATTCAACAAGTTTGGTCTTTGTCTGGTAAAAACAATGAAGTATACCATACAGGAAGACATTGGTGCTCATTTCCTAGACAAAGTCGTACAGGAAGTTAAGGATGGAAAAACATTCTCCTTTGTCATTGACAACATTGACTGGGAGGAGCATGTTCATGAAATGCGGTCAGATAACCAAAACCAGAGTGTGCATGCCGTAGCAACATCTATAGTGTTTGATCGTGTTTCATCCAGCCACTTGCCAGATGAAGAGCCACAGCAGTCCTTAGCTTCTTGTGATGTTGTCAAATTAGTCCAGTTATCGGACAGTGATATTGCAATTCAAAAGCGAGTTTATAAGTCAATAGCCGCACATATTCTTTGTGAATACATCCCAACCTTTAAATTCCTCAAGGACTTGGTGACTCATTTTGATGTACCAATGCAACATAAAGTAGAGATGCAACAAAAGTCCCTTGTTGTGCCCTTCCCTGTCCTGTTTAAAGATGAAAAGAGGTATGCAGAAATTGTGGATGTGTTGGATCAGCTGGAAAAATGGGTCCACCACATTTATGCTCTGGCAGGCAAAATTCCACCTGAGAAAGATATCTCAAATGCCCACCATGTGACCCTTCCATCATTACCATCTACCTCCAACCTGACCAGCCATTATCACATGTCCACCCTGTTGCTGATCCGAATGATCCCTTAGCAAAGGTGCGAGTACCATGTTATGGTGATCAGCTCACCCGAGTGCGAATAGCTGGAGCCAAAGATTTACGAGCTGGCTGTCATACTGCAAAGGATCAGATCAGTCATATCTACCCAATAAAGTGTGCAGACTGGCACTGCAAGAGAAGTTTTTTGAAGGTAATTGCAAACATTGCATTTGAATTGTTATAATGAGACAAGGCAATTTATTGCAAAACTCTGACAATGTTATTCATCAGCTTTAGAAACAATGCTTATTAAGTGCCAGTTTTTAAAATGGAGTCTCAAATTGTTTTGTACTTATCCTAATTCTGACAAGCTCTTTTCATTTTAATGGTATGAATAAGAAGCACTATATAATTTCAAATTGACTTAGAAAGCAGGATTAATTAAAGTCTATTCTTTGTTAATTCTGACTCCGATTGCAAGTTTTGCTAGTTGTATGTACGTACACTCGATCAGCAGGCATGATGAGACAATCTCATGTGGTCATAGTTAATATTGACTAGAACTGTGATATACAGCCTAGCTGCCCAGATACTGTTATTAAATGACTAATTAAAAGTGATTAGCTTAAAAGGTAAATTTGATTACTAATTTCGGACTGCAAGCTAGGGTAGAGAGCCATTACAGAAAGCGTTGGGTGGACTTGCTATTGACTCAACTTGACTTAAATCATTGACTTGACTGGAGTAAAGCCGCTGACTCAACTGGATGTTATAGATTCATGTTTTGCTATTTATGAATGCTAATCCTAACCCTAACCACAAACCATAAATTATAAACAGCGAAACATGAATCTATGTCCCAACTTGAGTGAAGCCGCTGACTCGACTCAATCAGAAACTGAAATGACTCTACTTGACCTTTGAGTGACTCGACTCATGACTCGACCTGTAGGTGACTTGTTACAACACTGGCTTTTACTCACTGACAGTAGGCAAAAAAGCAACAAATGTACATTTCTAATTTTCATAATTTTATTGGGGTTTTTTCTAGCTAATTTTCAAGAAACTCTACAAGAATTCTGGGCGAGCAGCAGGCACGATTCTTTAGGGAGAAATTGCAACGTAGAAATGTTACTCGTGATGTGAAACACTTCGAAGAATGCGAGCAATTGTTTCTAAGTGTTGGTCGGGCATATACGGTTGCTGCTTTCTTGCAATTTTTTGGCATGTCAGCACTTGATGACTCCCCAAGTCACAACATTCCACCTTATGATGTGGTACAAGGCAATGGTGACCAGAAATTATATTTTGATACAATTCTCGATAAGTTTGTTGAAGAATATTTAATGCAAACTACACATCCTGCTGATTGTGATGAAGAGCCTGATGACCAGCAACCAGATCGTGTAAGAGAGTACTCCATCTGCCTTGTACGATTTTTCTTCATATTAGAAGATTTCAAACGTGCCGTGAGAATGGGAGATGGTGACCGGTTAGCGTCATTAGGTAAGGTATTGTTAAAACATTTCAAGAGTGATACTGGTTACAATATCTACGCAATTGAAATGTTCATCAGCATCTTACAGGATACTGTTTTCCTTACTGAAGCACAAGCTCACCAGACAAGGTGGGCTTCCCTTGCAACCCTGAGAGGAGGACTGGACCATAATATGGAAATAGATCTTCTACAGGAAGTTATGAATAGAGAGCTGAAGAAAGGAATAAAAGGAATGGGTGCCAATAAAACACCTAGGTCAATAGAAAGGTTAAGTCGGGCAGCAGGCGGCACAATGGCACTTGTGAAAAACCTTGACTTAGCTTTGGGAATAAAGAGCAAATCATCCCATCATAGTCACAAATCGTCTCTGAAAGATGAGAAAATCATAATTGATGACCTCATTGAATTAAAACCATTTGAACAGGTTGACAATCGTCAGCATGAAAGTTTTGAAGATACATCATCAGACACGTTAAGTACTCTAGACAATAATGCATTTCATGACTGGTTGAAACGACACAAGAAAAACCTTCTTAAACGTGGACCAGTAGACATTTCTTCAGAGGATGAAGATGAAACAATTTGACTGCATTAAAATAATCATTGTGATTAAATGCAAACTTATCTAGCACCTTTCAACTATGTGTTTTAATGACCTTGTGACAAAGAGTAAATTGGATTAAATTTGATCTTGTTAATGCTCAAATTCCAAATTGACCAATTTTAAAAACAAGTAAGCTTATTAAAACACATCGCTGTAAAGGTGTCATTTTGCCATTATTGTTTTATATGATATATATATATATATATATATATATATATATATATTATATATATATTATATATATATATATATATATATATATATATATATATATATATATATATATATATATATATATATTTATATAGATGGAACACAGTAATTGGTTACGACCAGAAAATAAACGTACATTTTTTTATTAAGGTTGAAAATTATTTTATGTTTCTTTTCTGTTCATAACCAATTACTGTGTTCCATATGTTAAAAACGAGTTGGTTGGGAAAAGTATTGTCCATTGGGACTATATTCAAACTATAAAAGTTGAATTTAAGTATTTATTATGTTTACACAATTGCAAGAAAATGTCAACCCAATATTTTTGATGTGCTGCTGTCTCTGATGTTTCCGGTGAAATTAATTGTGTTTATATTTGACATGTAAATTATAAAAACATTAAGGTGCAATGTAAGCTCATTTTTTAACACCAACTGATCATATTTGGAAACCAGAATAATTGTGCCTTAATGGTTAAATAATTTACATACCAGTATCTATAATGCACTCGATGCATTCACAGGTTTCCTTACACACACTGCAACATAAATGTCCAGGTGAAACAGGTACTGGTAGGTTGACATCCAAAAACTGTAGAAGTAAGCATCGCAAGCATTGATCATTGCAATGGCAGTATGTCCTTACTTCTTCTTGGAAACCTGGTTTGTTCTGAGCAATATCTCTGTTGCTGTAATAGAGGATAGCTTTTGAAAACTTACCATCTCTGCCTGCTCTACCAGTTTCTTGGAAATACTCCCTTATCGTTCTGGGCGGTCCAATATGAATAATTTGCCTAACTGAATGTATGTCTACTCCCATTCCAAATGCAACTGTAGCGAATACCACTCTGAGGTTTGATTTCTCTGAATTCAGCTGGCATAATATTTCTTCCTTCATACTGGTTGTTTGGGGTGCATGGAATTGAGCAAATAGTCTGTTTCTTGGAACAGGTGAAGAATTGGATGGGTAGTACTGATACAATCCCAGGATGCTCTCAAACAGTCTCTATACAAACCCACACCATTTAAGTGGCATATACATAATTGTCAATGGATAGTTGATGGTCATATTCATTAGGTCATTGGCAATTGGTCTACAAATGTTCTCAATGGAGTCAATGTCTTGTCCCTTTCTAAAACATTTCTCATAAAATATATTCCTACGATCAGGATTTGCTACCAACTCGGCACAATTCTTTAACCCAAGCGATTCTTTGACATGCTTTCTGTCCATTTTATTTGCAGTTGCAGTCAATGCAAGGACCGGAGCATTGGGAAAACTTGCACACAACATTCCAATCTTTCCATAATCTTTTCTAAAATCATCTCCCCTAAAAGCACAATGATAAGTGCATGTTAGAATGTATCATAAATCTATACATTCAATAAACATAGTCAAGGAAAGTTTCAAATTCCCCGTTATTGCTAGGGTCTGTATTCTAACTGTAGTACAAAAGTCTAGCTACTGTAATTGACACATTGTGCATTTATAATGTTAAAGTAGGTTCTATATTAGCGAATAACATTTCTTCCAAACTATTACAGGTAAACCATACAAATTTGTTATCTCATAATTTATATACATACATACATACACATATTTATATACATACCATTCTATGATGCAGTGTGCTTCATCAATGACAAGAGCACAAACATTTTTTTGATAGACCACACTATTGACAAGACTTCGTCCAAATCTGCTAGATAACAGTGATTCAGGATGTGCAAATAAAATGTTATAATAACCAGCAAGCAGTCTTTCCTTTTTGTCAAGTTCAACTACGTCGCAGAGAACTTCGTCGTCGCTAGAATCACTTGTAATATCATCACAAGTTCTGTTGACATTTAATATGGACACTCGAAGGCCTGTCGTAAGTATCTTCCGAATTTGGTCGTTAATGAGCGAATTTAGAGGGGAAATAACAATAACGACAGACGTTAAGTCGCATTCATTAATGGAACGTTGAATCTGGCTTCCTTCTAACCATTCTTTGCAGTACAACAGCAACGGTAGAATCTGATATATTAACGATTTCCCATAACCTGTTGGAAGAACCGCCAGTACATCCGAGCCAAAAAACAATTTTTCCAAACAAATAACTTGCTTTGGTTTTAACATAATATTAGAATATAAGCTATTTCTAATAGCGAAATGTAAGCAAGCAAAGAAAATCATACATTTAGCTCCTCTTTCCATTTTATCTGCTATATTTGCGTCGAAGCAAGCTACCAAAATTTGCGCTCTTCACCCCTTCGAAACGACGATACACGCTGTTTTCAACCGGAAGTCGATTTTTGCACCACTGGTGTTCTACCCATCCCCCCCAAGGTGGAGAGTAAGTAAAAGTGTCACGTGACCAGCCTGAACCAGGGTCTTTGCCGCAGCCCAGCGTAGGTAGAAGACCCTGGCTTGCGAGGTTGCATGTATATTAGTATATCTGACACAGTATATGAGAACTTGACTTATTGTTGCTATGTACTTTCGAAGCTTGGTGCCCATGATATTTTTACGATTTTTCAATTCCGGGACACATTTTAAGGTAAAACTCCTCAGGCAATCTGGTCCTCTTAAAGGTTCAAGTGAATCACGGTCGGCCCTTGCGAAAACGTAAGGATTTTGTCTGCTACCCCAATGGTCGATCACAAAGAATACAACAGGTCGATACCTACGTGTGCCATGACATATTTAAATAACACCTAAAGATACAAATTAAATTTGTCATTATATATAGAGATGACTAAATGGTAGTTCACTGGTAGTAGTAGACGTGTGAATTAAAAGTTCTTGATAGGATTTGGTTTGGACATTTTTATGCATGGAGCTTTCATTTATTACGAGATTCCCACCCATCATAAACCATTCATAAAATATCAATTTTCTTACCGTGCTGATAGCTGTCATTCCGAAGAACTTAGACTATCCAGGATTTCCGTATTGGCTGACCGGGTCCAATCAGATAGATCTGCTGTTGTAGGATGTCAGCAGCAACTTCAATGCTTCGCCAGCCCTTCTTTTTTTGAGCATCACGACCCTTGCCAACAGCAGTTTGGCCAGCAAGGTCCAGCTTCTCATGGTTGGACTTGCTTTCAAACTGACTCCTCTTCGATCATTTGCTTGATGAAGTTCTTTAGATGAGTAATATCTTTGGCAAGAGAAGGGCACATCAACTTCATTAAATTTTTGTTCATGCAGGGTAGACAAAGAATGATGGGAAACATATACCTCCATTCTGATTTCATCAGTTTTTGAAAGTTCTTAATATCTTTCAATGTAAAATCATCCTACGTATACAAAGCCTAAACCACTTAAAATGGAGGCACATTTTTGTATTGAGTAACCCACTTTCAATGCCAGTGATGGAATGCTCACTTTGAGCTGATCATTTTGTGAATTGAATCCAGCGATATTGTGTACAGCTGTGACAACCATATCAAACATCTCGGGCTTGATGAAGTCAGACAACTGTACGTTTTTACTTTTCTCAACTGACATTAAACCTTCTACTAAGCGACCAAGCTCTCATTTTCTGAGAAATGAACTGGCCGTCTTTTGGTCCGCTTTTTTCAATGCCTTGATCAGAGGGTCTTTCTGAACAATTTTGAAAATACAATCGTTTTTCATGACAGAAATTATTTTGTTTAATCTTTCATCTTTGCTGCCAGTTATCAAAGGAGCTAACATAAGTTTTGTCTTCAGTTGGACTTGCTGTTTACCATTGCCATGCTCGTTTTCAGGTTTTTTGGATTGTGTTCGCAAGTCAACTGGTGTTTCCACAGGCCCAATCTTTTCATGAAGCCTAGGCAAAACTCACAAGGAAGGAAGTTGTGGATACTGTAAGTCAAACAATAAGTTCCCCATCACCAATTTCTAGGATGTTCATGTTGTGGTAATAGTCACCTTTCAGACAAAGTTTTGCCAAATTCTTCTTTCACTCGGACGAGGTCTTTTTATAGGACAAGGCCTGAACTACATCATATTCTTGCTTGTGCTTGGTCAATAAATGTCTGCCAATTTTCGAGCATAATGCCCCAGAGTAGAAGCAAGCTTGCCGTCGGTTATAATTAGGACTTTTTCTTCAGTTTTTGAATTGTTTTTGACGTAGCCTGAAAAACAAATGGTTTGACGTAAGAGGTTTGGTACTGTTGATTCTAAAGGAACGAACATGTATATTAGTATATCTGACACAGTATATGAGAACTTGACTTATTGTTGCTATGTACTTTCGAAGCTTGCTGCCCATGATATTTTTACGATTTTTCAATTCCGGGACACATTTTAAGGTAAAACTCCTCAGGCAATCCGGTCCTCTTAAGGTTACAGAACACCTTTGAGTGTTAATTTTGCCTAAAATTTTTTTATTGGTTTCAATGAAAGCATTAGACTAGTTCTACTATCTGACCAAGTTTGAACGAAAAATGTTGAAAACTCGCAGAGTTATTTAGTAAAATACATTTCGCTGCAATAAGAAAAACATTGAAAATGTAATATTCAAATTCAATTTTCTCACGAAAAATTTTACGGTAATTACTGATTTTCAAACGAGTTATGCTCCTGCAGGTTTTAACCAATTTTTCTCAAATTTTCACAGGACATAGCTAAATACGTCAGTTTCAAAATCGTGTTCGGCTTTTATTTAATTTTGGATATTTTAAAAATAAAGAGCAATTCACTCAAACAATTCAGAAATATATTGCAGTCGTCAAAGAAATCGCCATATCAGCGGAATGACGAAATAAACAAAAATTTCCGAACACGATTTTTTAGAACAACTATTTTACTGTATAAAAATGATATTTTCATAAATATAACTTAAAATCAGCAGGAGCACAACTCAAAAGCGTAAAGGTACCGCGATTTAAGATTTTCCTGAATAACTTTTACATTATTCTATTGTTTGTTAATTTTACAACTTTACCATATTTTGCATGCACTGGAGAACATTTGGTGAAAATTTGATGAAAATCCGACTGATATTGAGCGCGCAGTAGCGATTTTCCGCAAAACGCCAAAAAGGGTGTCCTGTAACCTTAAAGGTTGAAGTGAATCACGGTCGGCCCTTGCGAAAACGTAAGGATTTTTTCTGCTACCCCAATGGTCGATCACAAAGAATACAACGGGTCGATACCTCATAAATTTATGTGCCATGACATATTTAAATAACACCTAAAGATACAAATTAAATTTGTCATTATAGATAGAGATGACTAAATGGTAGTTCACTGGTAGTAGTAGACGTGTGAATTAAAAGTTCTTGATAGGATTTGGTTTGGACATTTTTGTGCATGGAGCTTTCATTTATTACGAGATTCCCACCCATCATAAACCATTCATAAAATATTAATTTTCTTGCCGTGCTGATAGCTGTCATTCCGAAGAACTTAGACTATCCAGGATTTCCGTATTGGCTGACCGGGTCCAATCAGATAGATCTGCTGTTGTAGGATGTCAGCAGCAACTTCAATGCTTCGCCAGCCCTTCTTTTTTTGAGCATCACGACCCTTGCCAACAGCAGTTTGGCCAGCAAGGTCCAGCTTCTCATGGTTGGACTTGCTTTCAAACTGACTCCTCTTCGATCATTTGCTTGATGAAGTTCTTTAGATGAGTAATATCTTTGGCAAGAGAAGGGCACATCAACTTCATTAAATTTTTGTTCATGCAGGGTAGACAAAGAATGATGGGAAACATATACCTCCATTCTGATTTCATCAGTTTTTGAAAGTTCTTAATATCTTTCAATGTAAAATCATCCTACGTATACAAAGCCTAAACCACTTAAAACGGAGGCACATTTTTGTATTGAGTAATGCACTTTCAATGCCAGTGGTGGAATGCTCACTTTGAGCTGATCATTTTGTGAATTGAATCCAGCGATATTGTGTACAGCTGTGACAACCATATCAAACTTCTCAGGTTTGATGAAGTCAGACAACTGGACGTTTTTACTTTTCTCAACTGACATTAAACCTTCTACTAAGCGACCAAGCTGTCATTTTCTGAGAAATGAACTGGCCGTCGTTTGGTCTGCTTTTTTCGATGCCTTGATCAGAGGGTCTTTCTGAACAATTTTGAAAATTCAATCGTTTTTCATGACAGAAATTATTTTGTTTAATCTTTCATCTTTGCTGCCAGTTATCAAAGGAGCTAACATAAGTTTTGTCTTTAGTTGGGCTTGCTGTTTACCATTGCCATGCTCATTTTCAGGTTTTTTGGATTGTGTTCGCAAGTCAACTGGTGTTTCCACAGGCCCAATCTTTTCATGAAGCCTAGGCAAAACTCACAAGGAAGGAAGTCGTGGATACTGTAAGTCAAACAATAAGTTCCCCATCACCAATTTCTAGGATTTTCATGTTGTGGTGAGAGTCACCTTTCAGACGAAGTTTTCACCGAATTCTTCTTCCTTTCGGGTGTGTTCTTTGTATAGGAGAAGGCCCGAACTACATCATCTTCCTTGTGTTTGGTCAATAAATTCTTGGCAGTTTTGTAGCATAATGCCTACAGTAGAAGCAAGCGTGCCGTCGGTCAAAGGCATTGCATCTTGAGGCACCTCCCAGAACGCTAGAGCAACTGGCATTGATTGTCTATATGTTGAAGAAATAAATGTCAGAATTGACGGTGCCACACGGAAATGTGAACCATAACTACCGTTGGAACAGTGTCAATGAGAAACATGATTTTGTTTTCATAATTCACAGTTACTTTGTTTTTGTAACAATTTGTTTGCAGTGCGTTTTTGCATCGGTAACAGCATGCTGAACATCTGGTTTAAGTGCATCCTATACAATAATAACATATGTCTCATTGCTTATATGGAAGGTAAACCTCGTAGACAAAACATAATACGGGCCATACGGCATACAAAGCATTGTTTAACAATTTGTTTAACAATGATAACTTGTGCAAGTGGAGTACAGAAGGAAATTTATTTAGTATCTACTTCGACTATAAGATTAAGCAAGTGTGCGAAACATCCCGCCAATCTTTCTGCATGGCTGCTAGTGGTGGGAAAAGATTTTCTTCATCATCGTCAGACTCTTCGGGCTCAACCATTGCCCAGGCACGAAGCTCTTCTGGCACCTCAAGGACCGTCTCACTTTTAAGGGCAAGTGTCGTATTGGAAGCGTTGTCAGACACACCAACATGAAATTTAGGTACCTCCCCACTTATCCACCTCTCACACACCAATCGCAACTAAATTTAAAATTCGTAAGATAATTAAAACATGTGGTACTTAATATATATAACTTTTTATAGATAAATTTTAAGGGACTTACGATACTTACCGATTTTCTGATGTTGTATGTGTGCGCGCTGTGTGTAAACTTCTGTAACTCTAAAAGAGCATTCTTCATCTCGAAGCGCTTTTGCTCACCATTTTCAACAGCCCAATGAGCGGTAACCGTAATGTATTCCCGATTCTGGCCTTTGCACTTCCACATGTCCATTGTAAAGTTCACCTGACTTTCCGACGACTCCGTTTTTTAAATTTTTTCTTTTAAATCAGAAAAAAGTGCAGGAATAACATTATTTGTCAGTTCCCTTCTCGATATTATAGAGTATCAAGGCTCTAGAATTTTTAAAAGCTCTCTAAAGCCTCGTTCTCTATGATGGAATACGGTCTTAAATCGACAGCTACCATCGTTCCAATAGCGCGTGTGATTGCTTGTGCCTTTGTGCAGTCTTTTTGCAAAGGTATACTATGTGTGAATGTTTGCTGGAGGGTCGGCTGAGTGGTAGAAGATGATGGCCTACACTGTTTCAAATGAATCCATAATGGCCCATTTCCGCACGACTTTGCTTTTGAGGTGGAGTGTCCATAACTGACAACTTGACGACATTTTCTGCAAGTGGGTTTTGAACCATAAAGTGGGTTTTTAATAAAATGATCCCAGATGCTAGGCTCTTCAGATCGTTTTCGTTTCTCAGCAGTTGCCATATTAAATATATCTTGTTGTCACAGCAAACAATTTGAACTTAGAACTAATGAGACTGTTTCAATGTTTGACCACTCTATGTATAATCATTTGTATTATCTTAGACTTTTATAGCATAGGCAGTAGGTATGGCATTTCCGTGTGTGAGTTTAAATGGCAGCAAAACAAGATAAATGGCACATTGTAAAGTGTGTCAAATTCAAGGATTACAACAAAAGTACTATTAAATAGCGAACGTTGTTTATCGAGGAAATGTTTTTACTATTTGGAAAATTAAGGCTTTATTCGATCTTATTTGGAAATACAGTTTGTTCACATGCTAAAATATCGAGTCGATATAGTACTGCCCACATTAAAAATATTATGTGTGAAATATGTTGATTTCACACAAGGACTTCATACGTCTTATATTTTAATTTTGTCACTAATCTTTAATTGACAAGTTTGCATCGTTAGAGCTTGAAGAATCTACCTCAAATAAGTCACTCGCTTGTGAGTATGGAAGAAAGAATCGCATCACAAGTTGACATTTCAAAAGTTATTGACTGCCATTCTTTCAGTGATTTGACACACCTTCTTTGAGTCACAGCCTATGTGTTAAGATTTATACACAACCAGAGAAACAAGGCTAATGGCAGCCAAGCACAAGGAGAAGTGTTGCCCAAGGAGTTATCAGTCAGTGAGTTAGACGAATTTGAAGCTGTGTGGTTAAGGATGGTGCAATCTTTGGCATTCAAAAATGAAACAGTGCTTGAATGGGCATCAACGGTCCTCACCACCAGTACTAGTGCCACAATTTGTGTTATATTTCGATGAAAAGGGCATCATTTGCTACAAAGGTAGAATAAACGAGACATTGCTTCGTCAATCAACAAAATATCTGATCCTTCTGCCATCAAAACACCACCTTTCTATCTTGGTTATATGTGAAACACATCAGCAAAACAAGCATAATGGCTTAAGAGACACTCTTGCAACAATATGTGAATGATTTTGGATACTCGAGGGACGGGAAGAATTTCAGAGGTACATTAGACATTGCATAGCCTTTCGAAAGGTTGAGAGAAAGCTATACAGTCCAGCTTGTGTCCCTGATTTATAGAGTTATCAAGTTTCTGAAAATCGCCCATTTTCCCATATTGGGTTGGATTTTGCAGGTCCTCTTTATATCAAACTAACCGGGCAACAAATTCAGTCAATGTGTGGTGAAGCAACAAAGGTTTATGTATTGCTTATGACTTGTGCTTCTACTAGAGCGACACATTTACATAAGAAGCTTTAATTGAACTCGCAAAATTTACAATGCTAAATGCGAACGAAACAAAATACATTACAACAAAGGCAAGTTAGATATGGGATCGTCAAACAGACTCAAAGTCCCGACAAGGCAAACCCCGCACATAAATTACAACCAGAAATTTACATTATTAAGAAAACACAAATCTTAAGCTTATTAACTAACAACATGACGGGCTGTCAATAGACCTACAAGAAGGACATATTGTCTTCCACATACTTAATCTGTACGTATCAAAAACGTTCTGTAACTTTATAAAATAATGTTTATATAAACGAGATTTAAACGCACTGATGGAAGATGATTTGCATATTTCAAGTGGTAGATTATTCCAAAGCTTTACAACACGATTGAAGAAGGAGTCTCTAAATAATGAAGTATAGAGACAATGTACTGGATACAGATTTAAACTATCAGTAGAGCTCCTGGTGCGACCACTTGAGACTTGTATGTAATCTTCAAGCTGTACATTAAATGAACTGCTCATATACTTGTAAACAAAGCATAAGTCACAACACTCCAACCAGTAGGAAATAGGAAGCAGGTTGAGAGTAATCAAGCAAGACTTGTAGTTGGGTTGGACAAGATGATCGTTGCTGCAGTTGAGGATGAAACACGTAGCTCGCCACTGCACACCCTCCAATAGTTTTAAATCTGTTCTGCATGACTGAGGAGCCCACATTTCGCTAGCATAACTTAGGTGGGAGCGCACCAGTGATAAGTACATTGACCTTCTGTGGGCAGGCCCAGTTAAGGTAATGCCGAAGTGTTGTTGTAGGAAGCCAAGTGTCTTGTTTGCTTTGGCAACAACAGAAGAACTTTGGAGGTCCCACGTCAGCTTGTTGTTAACTAAGACCTCGAAGTCTTTTGATGAGGGAACAACAGTGAGTGGGTGGTCATTTATGGTGTAGGAATTGACGGTAGGTCTACTTCATCACCAGCATCAAGCGAGGTTCCCAAGTCATGAAGAACTTACAACAACTGTGTAATACAAGATCTTCCTCGAACAAAGCCATGCTGTGCAGATGTTAGAAGGTGTCTGAGCTTTGATAGCAAGTTCCTGAGGGCACAACGTTCACACAATTTGCTCACAATAGATAGAAGGGAAATTTGACAATAGTTGGGCACCAAAGATTTAGATCTTTTTTAAACACTGGTGTTATGCTCGCCTGTTTCCAATCACTCGGAAACTTACAAATATGTAATGACTTGTTGAATATTAAGCATAAGAAGGGTGCTAGTTCGTTTGCACATTCTTTCAGAATTCTTGGATGAAGATTGTCTGGTTCAGGTGTTTTGCTTGAGTTGAGATTTTATAGAGAGGACAATACTTCTTTGTTAGAAAATTCGAGGGTCGATACAATATCGTGCATGTATGGGGAGGAGGGAAGGTTATTGGGTGTTGATGTATCAGCGTTGAAAACGGTGGTGAAATATGTGTTGAACGCGTTGGCCTTCGACCTCGCATCCGAGTGAGAACGTCCGTTAAGTTTGACAGTTTCAGGAATGTTGGAATGTCTTGTCAATCGGTTAAGTAACTCCAGAAGCGATTAAGGTGAGAAAAGGCAATATGTTTAGATCTTATTAGGTATTTTACCTTCTTACGTTTTTCACGGAATCTCTCCCAAGTAGCCAGGTTGTTCTTTTCTTTTCCTCTTTTCTTTTGCCGTATTACATGGGTTACTTCTCCATCAATCCATGGTGGTGTTATGAACTTACGAGGCTTGTGCTTCGGTATGAAGGCGTTCAGCTTGGAGAAGAGTTGTGTTTTCCGTGAAGTCCAGTTGTGTTCAACATCTTTATCCGTATCTAAATAGTTCTCGAGCGGGTCGTTCCTTAACACAGTTTGTAGTCCTTCAAAGTCGGCCTTTAAGGTTCAATGTTTCCTGCCTATTATCATTAGGGGTGCGTGCAGTGAAGTTTAAATCAAAGGTTGCTTTGTGATCAAATGGTACACCAATACTCTCACACTCGGGTACTGAAATGTTTATGACATGTTCACAAATATTGGTGAGGAGCAGATCCAGACAATTATTGAAGTGGGTGGGAGACTCGATTAGTTGGAACAGGTTGTTGTTATTTGAAAGGCATTGACAGAATGTGAATGATGCGGAATCGCTGGAATCACAGAATCCAGATCCATCAAGTCAGGTTATGGTTGGCAAGTTAAAGTCTCAGAGCAAGATCTCTTTCGGTAGTTTCACTCATTCAACGACTCTATGATGTCATAGACCCAGTTGGTACAGGCGCAGGGAAGTCGATATACTACAGCGACTAGAATTTTGCCACTGCTTCTTGTGTTAATTTCAATAGCCGAAAGTTTGATGTTATTGTTTTTTTGTAAAAACAACAGGACTGCATCGTAAATTACCACAATTTGCTAACAAGACACCACCACCGCGAGAGATCGTTGGACATTTACGGTCGCACCGAAAGATGTCATAATTCATAATGTCATTTAGAGTTGATTCATGGACTTCGTGTTCCAGCATTCTTATTGGCGATTTCACGATTTGTAAGCAGAAGAGGATTACCAGCAATGCTTATCTCCAACAATGCCAAGACATTCAAAGTGGCCTCAAACGAATTAACCCGAATTACACGTTCAGAAGAAGTATCTTGATATTTTGCAAACAACCAAGTAACATGGAAGTTCATTGTGGATTGAGCACCTTGATGGAGTGGTTTCTGGGAAAGGATGGTTACAACCGTAAAGCAGAACCTCAAGAAAGCTGTTGGACGACCAACCCTTTTGCACAATGAATTTAATACAATCTTGACAGAAATTGAATCCATAATCAACACAAGACTGATAACGTATGTATATGGCAACATTGAATCTGTGTGTTACCCTCTAACTCCATCACACTTGATTTTGGGATGAAAAATTACCAACATGGCAAATAGTAGTCATTTTGAAGTTGTGAGCACAGGCACCTCTCTAACAAGAGCAAACCATCATCGTATTTTACTAATGACTGGTGATGTAACTATCTTCTTAACCTTTGAGAAAATAGCACTACTAAATGCCTTCTAAGAGTAAGCCAAATCAAACTATAGTTGCTGTAGGCAATATTGTGTTAGTAAAATCAGATTCAACATCAAGAAACGTTTGTAAACTAGCGAAAGTCGAAGAGTTGTTTGTGAGTAGAGACAGAGAGGTCAGAGCAGCTGTTGGACAGAATGACATCAGATCAAGGAAAACCGTCAGCATTAAGAAGAATTATCCAGCGACTAGTTCCACTTGAAATTCAAGCATCAGCAGAGAATGGAACACCAACTACACCAATTCTGCCAGCCAACAAAGAATCAAATTGAATCAAGGTTTGTCTATCAGTAACAATACAACAATGTGATGACAAGCAGAAATTGTTGGAGAACTAAATCAAAAATTGTGTGTGTGTAAAAAACGTTTATATTTAGACACAGAGACTATTAAGTTATTAAGTATAAATTCACATGTTTAAGTATAATTTAGTATATTTATGTTAATTATGTAATGTTTAATGTGTGATGTGAATTATACAACATGTTGTTGATTTCAATTCGAAGTGTGAGTGGTTATTAAGCGAATTTTACAAGCGAAACAACAATATTTGTCCATACTTTTTTACAACTAGTCAACATTCTACCGTCAACAGTTGTAGACATTTCACAACCACACCTGCCCCATAAACCCACCCAGATGCCAGCTGAAATCACTCCTACAAAGTGATAGCACTGCTCCTTCTGGAAGGAATGTGGATATAACAAAAACAACTGTGGACTTCTGAAATTCAACAATTCACTACCAACTGGGATAACAGGCCAAGTGGTGCAACTACTTCAGTGCAACTGCTTCGTGTAGTCACATCTACAGCTATGGGTAATTTCACAGTTTGGTCTTTCCCCTTTGTAATTTCACAGTTTGGTGTTTCACAGATTTCTATCAATGATCATGTGAAGAGCAATGGCTACACCTTGATTGCGATGCTACTAGCTAAGGCTTATTTAATGAACAAATGCCTATTACAACTTGACCATGATCGACCCTTATCAAGACATTGGAATACAGTGATAGTATTGTGTATATTTGGAGGCAACAACGTCTACAACAACTGTATTCTGTGATCGCTTGTAGCATTGGGGAAGTCGATTTAAATGAAGAGCTTACCATATGTTTTACAAGAGAAGATGATGCTGACAACAAATCTACACTCTCCCATCAGCTCACAAGTTACTTTGACACCAGCAACAATTCTGCTGCCTTCGTGATCTTCAGCAGGAAGACCATCACGTTCCTGAAGCAAGAGAACGCCATGATTGTCTTGGACACTCATGTGGACTGGAAGTCCAGTAATGGAGCTGTCCGATGGCACCCAAGCAGAATCTAGAAAATCTTCTCGCTTGGAAAAAGGCTGAATAATAGCTAGACAATGGATTTGTGTATAATCACCTTTGTGAACGATCTTTCTTGAATTTAAACAGAAAGTGATCAATTACTTCTTAATACACAATAACTTTTGAACTGCATTGTTTTTTAAATGCAAAGGTTCAATTACCTTTTTTCACACAGTATACCTATTAAGGGGTTCAAGACTAGAAATGTATTGAGGAACCTTGCTTCTCTTAGTTTGATCTGCAAGCCTCGGGAAGTTTCTTTTTAAATGGACAAACCTTTTTTGCATTAGTAACTCTATCCTTGTATGTCCAAGGTCCATTTACATTTGGACACTGTCCCAAATTCTCCCTGTAGACACCAGGTTTTCTTTGCAGTTGGCACCAAATAACAGAAAGTTGTCATTTGTGGTTTCAACTGGGTGACCAACACTAAAAAACTTACTAACCATGACATTGACTCACCCCATTTCCTGAACGGTGCTCCATCACCTACAACTGTTACCCTAAAATGCCCAACTTTACTTCCAAACCATCTTAGTTTATCCTCAGCCTTTGTATGGGTCAGTGTCCAAGTAAAACTTGGCAAGGCAGAAATAAGCTTTCTAGATCTCTGTACGTGCCATCTACCCTTTCATCTGAAGGCAAAAAATTTAAAAGCAAATTGCTTACTGGTAAGAGCCGCCAATATCAATACTATTATGAGGGGATTTTTTAGAAAGTTGTGTAATTGGTGCTCAAAACCAATCAGATTGGCAGAATGCTGAGAAGGTGATAGAACAATGCTGGCAATATGGCTTCGTCATTTTGTGTCAAGGAGTGTGTTATTTGAAAATGATGCAGTTTTTAACACAAATGACAACTGCATGGGGAGATTTTTGGTAGATAATTAATCAATTTAATCTTCAAGAAGTAAGGAGATGGATTTAACAAGATGAATTTATAATAAACAAAAAATTACAAGCAATGCAATGTTTAGTGGCATTTGTTTTGACTGGACTGTCATGGAACCTTGGAAGGAATTTATACTGATTTGCTAGCCAATAACCTGCTTCTGATCAAACTCGAAAATATTAAAACAAACCTGACATACTCAACTTACAGCAAATCGTATATTAACACAACTGGCGTGTTTGTCCAACATTAATTTTGCAGTTATTGACAAACGATTTCAAAATTTACTGATTTATTTGGAAAGGAGATTAATTGCAGCATGTTTGGCTATAGCTTTAGAACTAAATGGAAATATTGAACTACAGTATATGTTCTGTTTTTTAAGATATATTTTCTGCATTTACATGTATCGATTTTAAAATGCAAATGCTAAATAGGTTTGAATTTTAGTTTTTACTGCTCTTCCCAGATGAGACTTAAATTACACCATTGGGTCATTGGTAAAACATAATTTCAGCAGTTATAAATCACCCAAAACTGCTTCTGATCTAACTAAAATGTTTTTCACAATAGACCCTGGGTCTGATAGTTTGCAAAAAGTATAATTCGATACAAATTTGAGTGGTCGTTTTTTAACATTTTTAAAATCAATCAAAATTACAATATTCACAGTTTTTTTCTGTGTTGGTGTTGTGTACTCAGGTGAATAATATGTTTGCAATGGTGGGATTCGAACCTACGACCTTTGGAATACTAGCCCAATGCTCTTCCAACTGAGCTACGTGGTCAGGACGGTTCCAGTAAAGGTTCGAATCCCACCGTGGCCGGGCATATTTTTCAAGCTTGCCCGGTCTGGATATGCACTCAGAGTAACATCGCAAACATAATATTCACAGTGTTTATTTACTTGAACAGCCCAGTAGTTATACAACCTCGTACCCAGGACTAGTCGCAAATTGAAGGCGGCGACATAGCCCTGGTAAACGCTGGTCACGTGTCAGGCAAATACTCCAAGATTCTTGGAGTATTAGCCTGCGAGCGGGCTTTGTGGAAATAAAGACAGGGGGGCGACGAAAAGTTCACGAATGGATCTTGAATTGCAGCAGATTATTTATATTCTTTTATTTTTTGTTGTATTCTTTCTTCTTAATATGTTACGTTTATATATTACGTCGAATGCACATCAATCTTCTTTTATATCGCATCATGTAAATCGCCGAGGAGGCGATGTTTCGAATTTCGAAGCAGTGAAAATGGAGCCAATCTCGTACCTACTATTTGAGTATTTGTGATGATTTCCATCAAGTATAAAAAGGTACAGTATATATGAATTTGAAAATGTTTAGAAGTATTTCATTGTTACAAATTATTTAGCAGATTCCCATCATTTGTTTATACACTGTCTAGCTCTATGAAATTTATATTTCGAAGGCTATTTACTGTAATATATTTTATACAGTATGTTAATATAGTTAGCTGAATTTGTACAATTGTAGTTAAATATTGTGAATATTGAGAAACACATGGCCAGACTTGAGAAACGTGTTTACACTTTAATACAATATTATTATACTACATTTACATTTACAGTAATGACCTGAAATTATTTAAATGAGCCATTACTGTAATAACAGAGTGGCCAGGTTGACAAAGCTAAAATCTGATGAACCTAACCTGCTAGGATATTTCAATAGTCAAACATCAGTTTCAGCACTCCAGCTGGTCAGGGATTTTTTAGGGAAAAGTTTTAGCACCCCATTGTAAAACCTGCCCCCGAAAATCTCAAAATTTCATTATTTTGTTCCCTTGCCTCTACAATCTATATTTATACCTTTTGTGCCCTTGAGATCTTTAAAAAAATTGCCTAACTCTGCAGTATGGCGTGTAACCTTGTTGCCATATTTATTTTCTGACTTCGGGCTTCAATAAATTTCTACTCTAATACCCGACAGAGATGGGGCCATATGTATGAACAATAAGAAATGATTTCTTCATCTATTATTGACCCCTTACCTTTCACCCAATTTTAAAATTAAATTTACTGAATGATTTTGAAGTTTTCTAGATTATTGAAAATAACTTTATGGGTACAAGAAATGGGGCAAAAACAGTTGAATTAAGCAAGATGCAAGTAACAATGAACAAGACCAGGTCACTGGATGGTATTTCAGCACACTGGTATAATACCTGCAACCTGTGTCACATTTATATATATAGTTTTACACTGTACTGGAAAAATAATGTCAAGGAATTTGTAGAGATTCAGAATGCACACTTCATGGTTTATTCAATCACCAGCATGCATGAATCATTTTATGTTATGAATATTTTTTTAAAATTATTCTCACTTTATAGATAAAATTATATCAATTTTTAATATCATAAATTAATATATAGTATCTTTTGATTAAACAAATTATAATAATATATCAGCAAATAAAGACTGGTCTCTCTGAAATCCATATAGAAAGATTCAAATTTGACTTCCACTACCACTACTTGATCTGGCAGTTGCATCCGATTGTTTGATTGGATAGATGAAACTTATCTGGTTAATAGTTAATGATAGCAATAGCAGTAGCGGAAGTCAAATCTGATCTCTCTATTATTTTTTGAAGGTTTGCTCTAGTCACGTCAATTCAGGGTTGCCCATGCAACTTGGTTAGCACAGCTAGCTCTTCATGTTGGAGGTCCAATTCTTAGGATTCTGCAAATTAATTCTAGAAACCTGGCTTTGGTTTGGGCTAAACAAAAATCATCACACTGTTTATCATGCTGATTTGGTTGTTTAACAGTTAAAGTCCAGGCTGCATGTTTTTTTGTCCTGCATATGGCAGATGGGACAGTCTGGTTTCCAAGTGTTTATGTGGGGAATTAATATTAATCAGGACTGGCTTCTGAGTGAAGGTCTTGCCTGCTTTATGTGAGAGCAGGCTCTATGTGAGATTCCAATTGCTACACAGCATGATCTCAGTGCTCTTCCTCTGAAACAATGCTTGGTTGCAATATCATCCAGCAAGTGCAAAAATGTACTACCACGGTCAAGGATCATTTGGCATGTTCATCGACTATGTTAACCCATTGAGTGGTGCCATGCACCCTCCACCTGACGAGTAAAATTGTCTGGCGTAAGACAGAGTAAACTAACAAAGTAGGGTGCATCTGGGTGCATTGGGCCATTCCATTATTTAATGTATACACCCCTATGGACGAGTTCAATAAAATTTGAACCCCTAAGAAAAAAAAGATCAAAGTGCCGACCCCCCCTTCCAGAAATTAAGAAATTTTTGCCTTATCCCTCAGAAAAAATGCAAAGATCAAAGGATGCTGATGCACACAACCCCTCAGAAACGGCTTTTTCAACCCCCTCAGAAATTCTAGTCCATAGATACCACAGCACAACACTTGTACATATACATATACAAGTAATACAACAGCAATCCTTTTATATATTTAATAGTCATATTTACATATTGGTGAAATATCAATGTCCATATATTAGGGATGTCCATTGTCCATGAACTTGTCCCTAGTTTGAAGCTAATGTATTCATATCTTTTGTATAAGTTGTCCCTCTACAAACCAACTTTTAGTCATTATACAAGAGTTGAATTTGCATAAGTCGCAACAAAATGAACAAAGTACTATTCCATAAACCTGTGCAATGATCGAGCGTCTTTGGCGACATATCCATGTCTTTTAAACGTCTCATACGAACAAATCTCACTGAGTTTTTTCTACAGAAAGTATTGATCCATTTGATCGATCGCCGTACTTTGAGAAAAGCTTGAAGTGCAAAATTCAGAAGGAAGATTGAAGAATTTCGGAGATAAAAACAGTTTGTCTTCGAGTTTCACCTATTCACCCCCCGGTTGAGAAAAGTAACAATTACGTAATTTTGGAGTCACGTGACCAGCGTTTACCAGGGCTATGTCGCCGCCTTCAATTCGCGACTAGTCCTGGGTACGAGGTTGGTAGTTATATAGTCTTTTATAAAATAGCCTTTTAAAAACACGGGCGCTGATTAGCCAAAAGCTCAAAAAACCCGTGTTTCTATAACTCGACAGGAAATTTTTATGCATATTGCATGAATTGCGCAGGAGTTTAAACAAAATACAAACAACATTTAATTATAATGGTTTTGTTTGTGGAAACACCACATAAATTTATTACTGGTAGGTAATAAATTTATTAATACCGTAATTTATTACTGGCATTTATTACTGGTAAATTTATTACTGGTATTTATTACTGGTATTTATTAATTTATTAATAATTTTTAATTATTTATTTCTGTTTTAAATAGTTATTATTAAAAACAATAGCAACCATGATTAAAAATGTCACCAGGAAATATTTTTTAAAAAGACAAAGTATTACTTAAAAATTTAAATATCTTACCTTGGCAAACAGATACGTGTGCTGTATTATAGCAAACAATAGAACTGAAGAACCGTCACAAAAAAGGTAACGCTTTGCTAACTTAGAAAGCGAAGACCTAAAGCACAAATATAATACAGCACACGTTGTATCTGTTTGCCAAGGTAAGATATTTAAATTTTTAATTAATACTTTGTCTTAAAGACTGCAAAGCAAACAGGTGAAATTGGTGCTCGCAATTGGGATAAGTGATATGTCCATATGACTAAACATGATTTTCCAAGAACAAATACAAATATTGGGCTGTTCAAGTAAATAAACACTGTGAATATTGTAATTTTGGTTGATTTTAAAAATGTTAAAAAACGACCACTCAAATAAATAAATAAGTAATTTTTGAGTAATAAATTTACGTGGTGTTTCCACAAACAAAACTATTATATTTTATCACCATGCAAACATACAAAGAACTTATAACATTTAATTAATATTGAAAAGTTGGAAAACGTCTGAAAACACCGAAGAACCATTAGAAAAAAGGTAACGCTTTGCTAACTTAGAAAGCGAAGACCTAAAGCACAAATATAATACAGCACACATTGTATCTGTTTGCCAAGGTAAGATATTTAAATTTTTAATTAATACCTTGTCTTTTTAAAAAATATTTCCTGGTGATATTTTTAATCATGTTTGCTATTGTTTTTAATAATAACTATTTAAAACAGTGCTTTCTTGCAACTGCAAGCATGTACGTTGTTGAGTGAATTTTATACAGTTTTAGTAAAGTAAGCCTGTTATTAACTTAGGTGCTGCCTGTTGTTTTGACAGCGATATACTTGTTTTAATATTTGGCTATGCTTTAATTATTCTTTACACAAATGCATATTAAGATAGAATTAATATTTGAATGAATGTAATTAAAATCAATAAATTTATCTTTTTTATTGTTTTTAAAAGGC
>CACRXK020004472.1:16769-31605 GCA_902702795.2 Paramuricea clavata | reverse complement strand
TATTAGACTATTTCACATAACGACCAAATGGAAACTAGGCTGAAGTATATAGATTCTATTTCCTCCTTTTTTCGACCGGTGTCATAGCATTTCGTGATGACATAGACAAAGAAACACCAGACAGTTAATTTGGCCGTCGTAACTAGGTCTACCAAACTGTATTCATTGTAATCAGTTTAGCTCATCTTCATCATTAAAACGAAGTCTTGATTTCATAACGTGTACTAATTATAGTTTTGTTTTTCATATTTAGTGATTGACTGATTGTTTAAACATTGGTCAAAAAACGTCTGAACCTAAAACAAGGCATTGAAGGTAAGAAAATTTGTATTATTATATCTCTACGAATAATTAGCATGGTTAATTTGCACATGAGTATAATTGCGTATGGTTAAATACGCGTACATAATTACGCGTCTTTAACTACGCATGATGAACAAAACATGCATATGACTAGTTAAGTTTACTTAATTACGCATTGTTAATTACACTGTCACAGTCTCTGTGGTCAATGCATCACGGAAAATACTTTGAAAAAAACAAACTTTTGATAGCTTAAACGTTTTCATGCTCAACTTGAGGATCAAAAATGCCGAATTGATTTGATCACCAAAAAGAAACTCAACTCGTTTATCATGGTTGGTGTATTAAAAGATACGTTCACTATTAATTCAATTTTAAAAAGTACGAACTGTATACATTTGCACATCTAACGATCTAACGTAACATCAAACGTTTCAATAGCTCATTCTTCATTTCAATCAGTCTGTATCATTCAACGATCAAACTGGATCTCCACTACAACTCTATGAATACATCAATGCAGGCCTCAAATTAAGCCCATTTCCACTCAGGAAATTTTCCGCAGAAAGAAAATTTTGTAAAATAGGATTGGCTGACACAAATTTTCCGTCGGAAAAAAATGTTGAAGGTGAAAATTTTCAACTTTTAACAATGATATCTTCCGAGAACTTTTTGTCCATGGAAGATTTTCTTGAGTGAAAATAGCTTGCGTGCAGGCCCACTATTCTTCCGTTGGGCCTGCACGCGGGCTAGAGTGAGAATGGGTTTTTACTCTCACTGACCTGAAAATTAGAACTGGATAGCGCATCTACTGAATGAAGTCGATGGCGGCCATATTGTTTTGACAACATATCTATACTGTCGTGTTACTGACGTGCTAGACGAAGTTCTTGCGGTTTCTGCGGGTTATTGAAGAAACGGAAATACTTGTCTACATAGAAATCGGCCATTAGTGACCCTCTCATCCTTTCTAAATATGCCAGTTCTTAGATAACATATAAGGTCGCAGAAATATGGCCGCTCCAAATCTTATTATTTATTATTGTTCAAAACCTTCTGAAACTCGTTGAAAAAGGTGTAGGACACAATACCTTTCAAGTTATATAGGAAAAATAATTTTCTTGATAGCAAAATTAATTTAGATCCATTGTGAAGAACGTAAAAACTTTAATAATCTGTTCTCATTTTGAATATCATGACTTGAAAATGGGCTTACTCAATTGAAAAAGTTTCTCTAAATAGTACCAAAGGTTTATCATGAGTAAAAACTGACGGGAGAGAGTTTTTAGCTAAGTTGTAAGTTGAACTAAATTTTACTGTACAAAGTTCATATAATTGTAAAGTTTTATGAAAAATCAAATGAAATTTGACTTTACAAACACCGCGGAAAAACTATAGATATCTTATATACACTAGATAGTGCATCTAATTATTCTACAATTCAAAAATTGAAGCCGTGATTGCAGACTCAGGATATTCCCATGAAATAAGAAGACTCGTATGTTTTTATTTCTTAAACAGGGAACTTAAACATTAAGTTAAACTTACTCCAAATACATTTTTAAATTATTCAAATGATGAAGAAGATTCAAGATCATAACCTGGTTTGTTTTAGCATTTGATTTATTCACACAAGGCACATCACCATAATGACCACGTTCTCATTTTCAGTGTCAAAATGTTCAAATTGCAACATTAATAATAATTATCACTGTTCATAGCAACCTTAACATTTCTGAGTGACTTCAGACTGTATGTATACCAGAAAACTGTTTGCGCATCCGTGGGGCACAAAAAAAGGAATTTAAATGCCAAATTGTAAACAAAAACATGGTTATTTAATGATTTAATGTAAAGAGATAGTTTAGACGGATAGTTTAGACATGAATAAAAAGATTTTAACAGTTAAAATCTAAAATGACTAAAATGAAACAGAATTTAAATTAAAAATTACCGTTTAAGACCGGGAGACGTGCCAACATTTCTTGAAAAATTGTCGAATATCGAACTTAAAGCAGAAAAGTTAAGAACACTATAGAATAGTTAAGCATTTGCGCACGATTAAATTGTAGAGTAAATCATTACCCTTAAATATAGTCAACGCAAAAATTATACATGCTACGCAAAAAAAGTTATTGGCAAAAATGTGGATCATATGAATCCGCGAAAAATATGTTTGTATTGTTCAGTTAAAGAACGTTTTATACAATAAATTTATCGACAGTCACCTTTGGTTTATTTTCTTGCATAATACTACTTCTTGCACATATAGACTATAATTATTCGTAGTTTTTAGGTTGTTACGTTCATTACCCCACTTGTATTTTTATAGAAAAGGCAAAACATCGAAGTCGCTTTGATTTTGAGTTTTTGACAACATTCGGAACGCTTGACATCACGTTCGCAATACAGATTTCAGTAATGTTGACGCATGCGCGGACGTTTTTCCGCGGTGTTAATTACGCATGATTAAGAACGCATGACTAAAGAAGCTTAATTATATATTACACTGTCAAAGTTTCTGGTGTCATGTACATGTTCGGATGTACCGACTTCATTTCATTAATCAAACTTAGAGGATAAAATTTCCAAATAAATTAATTTATTTTGGTTGAATAACAACAATTTAAACATTTTGCTCCTTGATCTGTTAATATATTGTCCACTTATGTCTAATTTAATAAGTTTCTAGTTGTCACTCTTCAGAATTCATCACTTAAATATTTCCTCTCTACATTTGTCAATGTACTGTTACTTATGTGTAATACAGTAAGTTTTCAGTTGTCACTCTTCAGAGCATCACTTAAACATTTCGCTTCTAATTCATCTGTTAATCCATTGTCAAATATATTTAATGCCGATAACTTTGCAGTTGTCACTCTTCAAAGCATCACTTAAATATTTCGCTCCTTCATCTGTTAATCCATTGGTACTTATGTCTAATTCAGTAAGTTTGCAGTTGTCACTGTTCAGAGCATCACTTAAATATTTCGCACCTTCATCTGTTAATTTATTCCAACTGATGTCTAATACAGTAAGTTTGCAGTTGTCACTCTTCAGAGCATCACTTAAACAATTTGCTCCTTTATCTGTTAATCTATTGCCACGTATGTTTAATGCGGTGAGTTTGCAGTTGTCACTCTTCAAAACATCACTTAAATATTTCGCTCCTTCATTTGTTAATTCATTGTGACTTATGTCTAATGCAGTAAGTTTGCAGTTGTCACTCTTCAGAGCATCACTTAAACATTTCGCACCTTCATCTGTTAATTCATTGTGATTTATATCTAATACAGTAACTTTGCAGTTGTCACTCTTCAGAAAATCACTTAAATATTTCGCTCCTTCATTTGTTAATTCATTGTGACTTATGTCTAATGCAGTAAGTTTGCAGTTGTCACTCTTCAGAACATCACTTAAATATTTCGCTCCTTCATTTGTTAATTCATTGTGACTTATGTCTAATGCAGTAAGTTTGCAGTTGTCACTCTTCAGAGCATCACTTAAATATTTCGCTCCTTTTTTTGTTAATGTATTCCAACCAATATCTAATTCAGTAAGTTTGCAGTTGTCACTCTTCAGAGCATCACTTAAATATTTCGCTCCTTTTTTTGTTAATGTATTCGCACCAATTTTTAATTCAGTAAGTTTGCAGTTGTCACTCCTCAGAGCATCACTTAAATATTTCGCTCCTTCATCTTTTAATCCATTGCAATTTATGTCTAATGCAGTAAGTTTGCAGTTGCCACTCTTCAGAGCATCACTTAAATATTTCGCTCCTTCATCTGTTAATCCACTGAAACTTATGTCTAATGCAGTAAGTTTGCAGTTGCCACTCTTCAGAGTATCACTTAAATAGTTCGCTCCTTCATCTGTTAAATCGTTCGCCCTAATGTCTAATGTAGTAAGTTTGCAGTTGTCAGTCCTCAGAGCATCACTTAAATATTTCGCTCCTTCATCTGTTAATCCATTGAAACGTATGTCTAATGCAGTAAGTTTGCAGTTGCTACTCTTCAGAGCATCACTTAAATATTTCGCTCCCTCATCCCTTACTTGATTGAAATTAATGTTTAATGCAGTAAGTTTGCAGTTGTTACTCGTCAGAGCATCACTTAAATATTTAGCATTATCAGCAGTTAAGGAACTACTATTTATGCGTAACCGAGTAACTTTGCAATTTTCATTCCAGAGCGCATTGTCTAAATCGGCGATTTCATTTTCTTTCTGCAGTAACTTCGTCAATTCAAAAAAAGCGAAATGCTTGATCATACAATTAGTGATGCTGAGAGTGTGCAAGTGCTTTATGTAACCAAGAAATGCAAACAGGGCAATAGATTCCACTGGCACAATTGTTAAGCGCTCCAAATGAAACTCATTATACTTTTCGCTATCATCTTCACATCCAAATGGCGTAATTAATTCCATAGTACCAACATCTTGCATTTCGTGTACACATTTTATCACAAATAAAGTGTTGTCATGATCTTTTATCTTTGCCTCCCTTGGCATCATGTCATGAAATCTAGGTGAGTGATATATAAGATAACTGAATTGATGTTTTACCAAATGGAAAGGCGATATTATTTCAACTTCTTTTAAACGTCTTTTCAGCGAAGGCAACAGTTTCCAATTTTTTGTGGAACCGGGGGTGGAAACGAAAGTGCCATTTGGGGGGTTTAAAATTTAAATTCACTGTGCTTAATTTTTGGCGCATAACGCGCATGCTTAATATACCAGTTAATATGATAACAATAACGTACGTACCTTGTGCATATGCGTTCTATTATTCTTTCATCTTTCGTAAGCTGTGTTGATCTAATATTAACAACGAAAAGTTCAGAAGCATAAAAAAAGACTCGCGCTAACAACGTTGATATTGAGTAATGCTATGACTTATAAAATTCATCAATTAATTAATAATTCAGTCTTTAATGTTTTTGTCCTATCGAGAAGGCAAAACTACGCACTACGTAGAGCACCCTTGTAAATCTGTTGAAATGATAATGCAAATAAAATTCTGTACGAACCAATACAGAACACTTTGCATCGTTCCCAGACCCGGCCCTATATTTAAAATGTTTCTATGATTTTTTTTGTTTCTGGTGTTATGCACTCAGGTGAAGATATATGTTTGCGATGTTGTCTTTGATTGTGTCCACACCGGGCAAGATCGTAAAAACAAACTGATATCGACAAAATTAGATTGAGTTTCGAAATATCACCTACTCGAATTGACGTCTTGACCTCGTAGCTCAGTTGGTATAGCAAACCAAAAGTCGCGGTTCGATTCCCACCGCGGTCAAAGAAACTTTTTAGCTTGCCAGGTGTGTACACAGTCAGAGACAACATCATGCACAAACATATGTTTACATGAAGTATCTCCATTGCGTTTACAGGAGCGCAGAGAACGACGGGATGTACGCAATTTTTTTGATCGGTTGAACTTGATGTTGTAGTTGTCATAACAAACAACAACAACTACAGCGAAGCGATAAAATCATTTGCATAGCCGGTAAAAGACCAATGGTATTTTAATTTAAGACGAGTAAAATATTAACACAATATTTTCATATTTTGCTTTTTCCTCCCAAACTCAATCCCGGTTCTATATAACTTTGTAAAGTGTTGATACCTTAAAATAGTGTCTAATAATAATAAGACAAAGGAATATATAAGATGCGGAGAAATGACGATTTACAAGATCGCATGTGACCTAAATACCGCGTCGTGATTTGTTTGTAGCGTTATTAATTATTCATGAATTTTATCAGTACAATTACAACATGAGCGACCGCATTTGGTATCGTATTTACCAACTCGTGCCGAAAGCGAGATGATACTTTGCAGCATTGTACAGCAAGCAATTAAACGGACGGAGACAAAAATGAAACGATACCTTTCTGTTGAACTTCTTTCTTCTTCCAATTCTCTAATTTTATCCCCAATCAAACCAGCAACAAACTGAATCACCAAGTGCCATCTTGGATTATGAATGTGCTCAGCTAAAAAAGATTCAACATTGTCCATGTCATCAACCACGTGTTGTGCTGCAAGAAACTCTTGAAGAGTTAGATGAAGAAAGGAGAAGATATTACGGCGTTTGTCGTCCAATTGATTAATTATGCCACAATCTGCTAATTCATCACCACTTTTAAACTCAAACACCAACTGATCTTCTATCATTCCATTTCTGGCAATTTCTTTAAGTTTATTCAAGTCATTTTGAAACTGTTCAGGAAGCTTCGTGATAAGATAATCCTTTGGAATTGGTTTATCTTTGTAATTTACATGGTGCCTGAACAGTAAAATCTTTATAGCTCTTTTGTACAACTCTGTAATTGTTAATATTGGGACATCGCTCTGGAAGCCCTGACCTACGCCTTCTTTTGATTCAGCAGTATCAATACTTTCCTTTAATGTTAAGCAAATTATATAGCAATTAACAGGTATGTAACTTAAGCTAAAAAGCTCAGGGGACTGTTTGATATCGTTCCACAACTTTGTACTTTTATCTATATCATTACGGCAAAACTTTTCAACGTAGTCCTTTATTTGCTCCTCATGAAAACCCAAAATTTCAACCTCTCGATCAAATGATAGTTCTTTATAAATGTGTTCTGCCGTGGGACGAGATGTGGTTAACACTGTGACTCCTGGCAACAGTTTGCCTTTCACAAGCTGTTTAAAAATCTGGAGTACATCTTCAACTTTACTTGGAATATTTACAGACTTCTCGGCGAAAGGCTTGTTGTAATCAACCTTGAGTTCGTCCAACCCGTCAAAAATAAGAACAAAATCACTTGGTGTCAAACAAAGGTGCTCGTATGTACAATTAAAATCAGCCATTGACATATCCAGCCCAACAGCATATTCTAACATTTCTCGAAGACTTGTTCTTCCATGGTTAAAAGTACGAAATTGTATTAAAATTACTATTTTACCATGCCAGAAATCACACGATTGCTGTTGCCACTCATGCAATATTTTTTTCGTCAGGAGAGTTTTGCCAATACCAGGCCGGCCGACAACAAGAATAGTTTTGGTACCGTTTTTGCCAAAACCTGCCGTTAATTTAAACAAATCTGCTGTTTCGCTGAGAGCGATTGCATGATTCGGTGCTTGTAAATGTGCTTCGTATGTTTCATGCCTATTTTTAAACCGCCTTCTGGACGTCCAGGTGCTTTCCCTTCCCGTCTGAATTATGACATTGATATAAATCTCTTCCAGTTTTCGACGTGACAAGTGTTTCTCACCAAAATCATCATGCAAATAGAATGTGTCATCCAATGCCTTCTCTCTTATGTTTTTAATTACTTTTCTGATCCTTTTGCGCTTTCTCAAGAGGTAAACACAACAAAACTCCACGTCAGCCAATAGAGTACGATTTTTCCATGTTGACCACAACAGATAAGCAAGCTCAATGCATGCTTCTGTACCGAAAAGGAAATTTATTGTTATGACGGTCGCCGCAACTTTTTCATTTTTGCTGCCCATGGGGTAAGTGCAGTCCACAATTGAAAAGTTCGTATTTTGTGTTACGTTTACATGTGTAGTAGTACTCTTAGAGTTCATTGGCCATTGACAAAGAAAGTGGACAGGAAAATTCATTGAGTTTAACAGCAAAGCTCCAAATACTACGAGCGGCAATATACGGCAAATGATCAAATGCGAAATATATACCGTGAAAACAAAATAATTGCGTGAACTTTGGTGCGCCATCGGATCCGACGCTGCTTGTGACAGTGGCTGGCTTTCGTCTTCGGCGTTATTCGCTGCCGTTTCATTCGGAGGGCTCGCAAAGATTTCCACACGACGCTTCACCAGATAAGCGTAGATAATACTAAGTACGAGCACAAGTCCAAAATTCATCACAAATAAGGCATAAAGAGGCAAAGAAAGGTAAAATTCCTGTGTATATTTGAGAAGACATTGAGTTTCGATGTATTTCCTTGTTGACAAATCGCTCGCGAGGGTCTTGTCTGGGTTACATTGTAACGTCGCTTTCGAATCAAAATCAGACGCGATCCCAATGATAACCACGCCGATTGACACAAATAGAGTAAGAACGACCAAACCAAACGTATTGTAACTTTTATTTGGTAGAAATTTCAAACAGCTTTCCATATTTGCGTAACTATTTGTCGCCAGCTTGAGTGTAATTCTATTCACCTTGAAATATAATACGGGTGAAAATCAATTGAAACACAAATAGTGCAAATTCCTGTGAAAAATTATCCCTGCCACAACGCACACACACACACACGCACGCACACACGCACGCACACACACACACACACACACACACACACACACACGCACACGCACACACGCACAGGTCAATTAATTATTTTAGAGAAATGTCAAGGAATCTTGTGAAGAGATCTTGGCAAATAAGTATTATGAGTGAAGGCCGTCTTTATATAAAAAATTCTAAGATTCCAAGATTCCAACTTTCAAAATTTTATATTCCGGGTCTTACCACGTAGCTCATAATGCGAAACCCGCACTCATACTCACCCAGTTTTGGTTTCTGATCTGGACTTAAAGCGTAAATAAAAGAGATCAATGACCAAATTAGTCCTTCTGGTCAGTTTTTAACAAGTAATTCATAATTAATTACTTTTATAGGAAAGTAATACGTAATTTTTAATTACAGTCTTTTCAAAAGAAGTATATAATTGTAATTTTTACTGATAACTTTTTTTGGTTATTCTTACAACACTGCATATACTTCATGCCCAGATCCAGACCCCAAACCATCAAGTCTCTTGCGACAGCCTAATGGCAAAATATAATAAAACTGGAAAAATATGCATTATGTATTATGTACTATTTATAAGCACGCGTAGAAGTGTTTTATCAGATATGAAAAACGCGAGGCGCAGCCGAGCGTTTTATATCTGATAAAACACAACTACAAGTGCTTTAAATGGCTTAAAATACGACTACAAAAGAATACTAATTAGGATGAACCATATATAATCATACTAACTAGGATGAACAATTATATAATGCCTCATGCTTTATTAGATATAAGTCACTCCACGTGACATATTATGGCTGACCTGATTTGCCACAAGGTTTATGAATTATTAATGATATTTTAAATTTTATTATTCCTAGGTTTATATGCAGCTAAAATTTGGTACTTCACACCAATCAAAATGACGGGACAAATACTGAATGAAGGCGGCAAACTGGGCCCATCGAAAAGTCTTCCTTACACTGGTATTACGCAACATCTTCAACTTTACAAAATGGACAAATTGTGGCAAGTATGAAAAACACTGATTTTTTTACGTTTCGTTGAACATAGATGATTCATTAAGTTTGATACTTTGATTGTGAATCCACTTAGATTTCACCGGCCTTTGGAGGAGTATATATTAATCGGTTCGCCAGTATTAGTTGCAATGTTTAAACTTTCAGTAATTATCTATTATTTTTTTTAAATGATGCCGATTTGTTTTAGTATCAGTCTCAATAGTTTTAAAGGATTAGTGTCAGGGTCATGCATTGCGGGCTTTTGTTATTGTTTACATTTTACTCAAATACAACAAATAGCGATAAAAATACCTTGTTTGGTACATTTCTGATAAAAATCACACAAAAAGAGCAAGGATTAGAAAAGGATGGTTTAAATATATGACGGATTGTAAAAACTTTCCAGATCATCTAATCTATTCGTCCCGAAAAATGGCCGCCAGCAGGAGTTTGAGCCCGCGAATTCCTGGTGTGACACTAATCCTTTAAGTTCTGCATGTTTATTGAAGATTATCGGCAGAGTGGAACGTTTGTTAGGGGATATCAACCTTTCGGTAAATCCCTGGGTTCTACCGATTTTCATTTTTGTGGCACTGACAATCTCGAACCCTGAGCCTGCAATCCTTTGCGCTTCCACAGGTGATTGCAGGCTCATTTGTTCGAGATTGTGACACTGAAAGAAAGTCTCGTATCCAGGGGCCGGTTGTATAAAACTCTTAATCACTTTTTAATCACTATTTTGTAGTTAAATAGTGATTAACTCTCAAATACGCGCTTCTTATTGGATGACGTTTCCACTAACTATAGTTAACTTTAATCACCTTTTTATACAACCGGCCCCTGAACCCTTCTCACGCGCGGTCTCTACAGATATTACAGGAAAATGTTTACTGAAATAAACAATGGGATTAACCAGGCGTTTTTTTTTTTAAAGTAAACTTCGTTAAAAAGCCAGAATATCGTCAATATTGAATCATCATTGTTGCCGTAGCAACAGTAGTCACGTCATGTTTTTTTGGTTTTTTTATTTAACTGTTCGCCCCCAAAAAAGATTACATCAATAAATCTAAAAAATAAAGTATTTACAAGAAGTGGGCTAGGCGCCTTCTAGAAACCATGAGACTTTTATTTAAGACCCCTAGATTCTAAATTGAAATTGATTCACTAAAATATGTGGTGCCAGTCCAAGTTAATAAAGTAACTAGTTAAGAAATAAATATAGTTTATATGGAATTATGGAATATAGATATAATAGTAAACTATACATTTAATTACAGAATTGATGAAATGTTTGTTACCATTTTCCAACTGTTTGATTATTGCTCTATATATGATGTACAATTTCCTGCATGTATTTTCCACATTTTTGAAAATGTAGAAAATCGCCAGTAAATATATGCAGGCTTTTCAGAACAGATCCATTGTTGTGTAAATTTTTTTATTGGCATGCCGCTGGTACCTTGCTTCACCGTCCATTTAATTAAATTTTTTTAATTACATGCAGTTTTAATAAAACAATTCCCAAATCAAAAACATAGCTTACGCCCTTTTAGAGCACAATCACCTTCTCGGCATCAATTATTTCGCTGACCTCAGCCGTGACATTTCGTCAAAACGTTTTTCTTCAAAATTGGTTTAGGTTAGGGTAAGGATTAGGGTCAGGGTTAGAGTTGGTGTTTGGAGTAGGGTTAGTATCATTAAAACCGTTGCTTTGTTACGTTTTGTCACTCTTGAGGCCAGCGAAATAACCTCTTCCCACATTAATAACTTTCAGTTGGTTAGTCCCAGGCGCAAGGGTGGGTAGTAGCAAAGTAGTTGTAGTTCGCTACTGTAGCGAACTACAATTTTCAAGTAGCCAGTAGTTTTTGACTACTTTTTCAAAACAGTAGCTGTGGTTATAGCGAACTACAATTTGCCTAAAAGTAGCCAAGTAGTTGACTACTTTTCAAACAGCGAATCGCTATTCGCTACTTCTTAAAATTGTTAGCAACTTGATAGGAATAGCATGATATTGAGACACGGTTTGCTTAAAATCAATACTCAATGGTCAATTTGCACACTGTATAGTGCTTACAATAAAAATGTTGCTTAAGTTTGTGTTTACTGTTGCCACTCGTAAGTCGATTTGTTATAGGTTACGTACATTACAGCCTGAGTTAGTGATGCTCCAAATACAGTAAAACTAAAAAATATAGCGTAGCGAAATAGCGAAATAGTTCGCTACATTTTTTAAGCAGTAGCTGTAGTCAGACTCAATAGCGAACTACCTTTGTTCAAAGGTAGCAGTAGTTGTAGCTGACTACATATTTTTGAAGTAGCTGTAGTTATAGCGAACTACAAACATTTTGTAGTCAACCCACCCTTGCTCAGGCGAGATTCCGCGTATACTTATAATTACAGTCAGTCTGATATATAAATGTTCTATATTTAGGGCCCATTAAGTGGTTTTGTCCTATCTTTAGTTATAGTTAAAGTAATTACGGGGAACGCCTTGCGTAGGACTTCTTGTTCCGTATATGTGCTCTTCCGTTTGAGTTTATCTATAATTGTGTTGCCTTGTTTTTTTGTCAGTTTGGTTTTCGTAACATATGTGCTGTACCATATTTATTGTTTAGCCAGTAATATAGTAGTATACTCAATAAATGTTATAAATAAATAAGATAGTGTCTCTTGCGAGCAACTTTGCAATATTGCGCCACAACATTGGAATGTTGACTACCAAATTGTTCGGAGAATATTGCTGCCCAAAAGGCAAGTTGTCAAAAGCCCTTGCAACTTGCTCCGAGCAATTTGGTAGTCAACATTGTAATCGGGGCGGTTGTCACAATATTGCAAAGTTGCTCGCAAGAGAACATCTATCGGCAGTTTGACTGTACCGCAATTAAAATTGAAATGAAGTTGTTTTCCGCTTTGTACAAAAGGTCAGCGTTGCTAGGCGAGACCTCGCTATTGAATAGCCAGCGATTGATTAGCCGAATGATAAATTCTATGTTACTGATAAATCATGTTGCGGCTTCTTAATCGCCTGCTTCCCAACTCAATGTTGAGCTTGTGATAGTAACTAGCAAAAGTTGTTTACGGCGTTGTTTATTGAACTGGGGGAGAGGGGGTGACGAAATTTATTTTACTCAATGTGCATTAACTTTGCAATATTGGCTGGAATGGTCTCAAGGTAGTTAATCCATGATTGTAGCTAACTGGCCAGATCGCGTGTCTGCGCCAACTCTCATGCACTATCTCGGATTTTTTGGGCTCAGTTGGAAACAAGAAGTCCTCGTGTTAATTTAACAAAGAAATAAAAGCGAAATACAAACACAAAGCATCGTAATTGCATACTTCTTTTGATTTCAACTTAAGCCATTTGTTTAGTCTATGACAATCAAAGGATAATATCGGACTTCAAATCGCATGTTATAAATAATAAATATCGTGGTATTTTTAAATTTAAATTTTTCGTGGAAAACCTATTCTTTGAAATCTGAGTGCGTCACCAGCGTAACTTTCATAACGGAATGTTCGAATGTTACGAAAGAACCGATTTTTTATTTCACTTTCAATTTACGTCGTTGTTTTGTGAAATAGTTAATTATTATTGAAACGTGTGCACCAACCGAAAGATCTTATTTGCATTTGCACTGAGGCTTGGCTGGAACCCCGCAGTGATTGCGGCATTTATAATACTATATATCTGGGAACGTTTCCAAAGCGAAACTTCATTCGGAACGCCGAGCGAAACAATCTAACAAAGGCTACACGAGGCATCAGTTCTTTACGAAATGGCTGCAGAAGGTATGTATAAACTTCATGGTTATATGCAAATAGTATTCAGAAGGTTGCGATGTGTCTGCCTAATTGTTGCGTTGCATTAAAGTGTGTTCAAATCAGTGCAACACCGTCCGACATTGCAGATCCGACAATACTGAATCTGATGAATTAGTCCCTGACATGATCCAATGTCTTTTAAGATCAGCCTGTGCCCAAACAGCTACCAATGTCGAATCCAACATGCAATGTTACTATGTTAGATAGTATTGGACCGTCTTGATGGACTCGCTTGAATGCCTGGGCTTTGCTACCTGTTGTAACCTGCTGACAATACTACAATGTGGCATGTGCCTTGCACGCGAATCGTACTCGAATGCCGCTATCGAGGAAACTTTACTTACCCTCTACTGCAAAGGTTTTTTAGTAGCAACAAATAGTGTGTCTCCACCGTTTCGCGTTTTCAACTTCCAGTTATCACATGCAGATCATTTTAAATCAAACGAAACTTATTTACAAGACGAAGGGCCTTCGCTCGAAACGTCGAAATTCTCCTTCTATATTTTCAGTTAGTTGCATCTCTATACCAACGAAAGCTTGTTCACATGTAAACTACAACTGCCTAAATATTTGTGACTTTTGCCACGTCAGTGCTGTGTAATTACATGCAGTGCGCACGAACAATTTCACATCAGTCGAATTTTCAGTTTAGGAAATATTTTCGTTTATTATTTCGAATACTGAACCAGTTTAACCATAACCAGTTTTATTTAAAGGTCATTGGTTTTAGTTAGTGTGCGTAATCTACCAGCATAAAAATGGAAATATTTGAAGAGACCGCGATTCTATATATTTTGTGGCATGTCGGCAATGACTAAGGGCGGCAAAGACACACTGTACAATATGTTCATTATTGTCCTATTTAACTCACAATATGGCGGTCATCGCGATTCAACTAAGTTGGTTTGAATGATAATTGTCGTCCATGTTAGGCGTGGCAATATCTGTGAGGGTTGAAAGAGAAAGCAATTAATAAAATATTTACGCATGTAATTCCAGGAAAAATCATGGTTGCTGTTTTTAGGAAAACGTTTTCAGGGAAATATCTTTCTAAGAAGTCATAGCTTCTACATGCGTGCAAACACGTATCATTTGTCAAGCATATCAAGTATGTCACGTGTCAAGGCAATCATTGCACAATCTCTGATTATTTCCTACACACGTAGAATCTCACATCTTGTAGCAAGTCTGCTAACAAGCCGTCAACAACAAGTTGTCAACAATTTGGAACAAACTGTTAACAATTTTTAACAACCTTGTTGATATTATCAGACTTGTTATACAAAGTTGTTCCAACAAGTCCGATACAGTCGTGATATAACAATATTGTTACAACCTTGTGTCGTCACAACCTTGTAACATTTTTGTTATATCATGACTGTATCAGACTTGTTAGAACAACCTTGTAACAAGTCTGATAATGCCATCAAGCTTGTTACAAGTTGTT
>CACRXK020004472.1:0-16590 GCA_902702795.2 Paramuricea clavata | reverse complement strand
CCCCCCCTGTTAGAATAGTTTGAAAATATTTTCAAATTTATTCCGCAGTTCCTTTTAAAGTTGGTTTTCGAGGCACTGACTTATGGCAGGCGGTTTTGAAAGGAGATTTGAAAAAGGTTGACAAACTTCTCAAAAGTGGAGCTGACGTAACGTTCATGAAGGATAATAAGCCGATGATGAACATGGTCAGAGAGCTGGAGATGGCGAACCAAACGAGCGGTGATGCTGCCAAGTTGTATTACTACAGACAGATTAAAGGAATGCTGGAACTCAAATTGAACTCAGCGGTATGTATAATGCACTGACCTCAAAGCTGGCACTTGGTAGCTAGACTCCCATCCCTTCGAATTTGAAATTGAATTTTTGTAAAGAATAAATTTAAAATTACAAATTATAATATAGCATTTGTAAATTCTGAACGCTGATTGGCTAAGAGCCGTGTTGATATAACTCAATGTCAACACGGAAACGTCGGAAAATTTCTTTCTTTATATTTCTTTGTGCTATATTATAAAACAAATATAAAACATTTTTTCCGTATTGATATATATAGTTATATCAACGTTCGTGGAAATTGGGAAAACTCGAACTGTTGTATGAAAACACTCCGCCCTTCGGGCGTCGTGCCGTTCCACACAATTTCTTGTTTTCCCAATTTCCACTCGTGTTGATATAACTGTATATCAACACGGAAAATGTTTTATATTTGTTAAATAATGCATGAAAAGAAAGCTTATAGTAATATTATCAAAATAGGTACCAACTCAATCTTTGTCAAATATAGACGCGAAGGGGATTGGGCGCATCATTACCGAAAGTGATGACATCACTGAAGGTAACGTGTTGCCGAATCCTCTGCAGGGGAGGGAGTAAAAGCCTCTAACTTGCAGGGTCGCCAGAATACTGAATAAACGAGCCAAACGTTGTAAACGGCCCTTTGATGTCTTTGTTTAAATTTTTGAACGCTTCTGTCGTCAACAGATTTTGACGGATGTGAATACTGGGGACCTCACTCGTGTTCGTGCTCTGGCTAAAACTGGTGCAGACCTTTTTCAAGAGGGAAAGGTAATATTTAAAGCCGTTGGGGCAACTAAAGACAACCCAGAAATCGTCACTCTGTTGCTTTGTAACAATCAAACGAACGAGCAGTATATAGAAATGATACAACCGGATGGCAAGAGCCACGTCAGCTATATTTTGGCCGAAGCCCAACGTACAAACAACGTGAATTCCGCTCAGGCTGTTAAAAACCACATCAACTTCGTCGTGATTAGAGAATCCGAGGCCGGAAATCTACCTCGAATCCAGGCTCTTATGAAGCTCGGTCGTAACGTCATCGATCTGAACTTCAAACGAGCCGACGGTCACACGGCGTTGATGGCAGCGGTTATGAGGAAAAGGATTGAAGTCGTCAACGTGTTGCTGAGCAACGGCGCTGACACCACGCAAGTGAATGCTCAAAAGAAGACCGCGCGACATTTGTGTAACAATGACGTGAGATTGACCGCCATGTTGGATAAAGTTGGTTTGGTGAAAGAATTGCGAGAGAATATAAGGAAGAATGGGGCGAGTTTGAAACCCGAAGATATCGGCAGCTATTTGGACAAAGGTGTCCAGGTACGTCACTTTCTGTTAAAGTGCGACTAACCACAAATATGTTTTTTGATATGTGTAATATTTGGGTCATTCGAAGAAGAAATGTAATATATCTTTATAACAAAAAATCCCATCTTGATCAACTTTTCACTGTCAAAGTTTCCGGATATGATGTCATTAGGTGAATTGCAAATTAGTTTTCCTTTGTTTTTTTTGTATCAAAAATTCACCTGATGATGACATATCTGGAACTTTGACAATGAAAAATTGATCAAGCTGAGGTTTTTACTATTTAATAACAATTATTCGCCTCGGGCTCGGTGATTATCGGGGAATATTCGCCGAGACGAAGTCGAGGTCAATATTCCTCGATAATCACCGAGCCCGAGGCGAATAATTGTTTTAGTATTTTTACACAAGCTTTTGTGTTTTTTGGGACTGAATTTATTTTAATTTCTCTTATTTCTTTATCAGTAACTTCCACAAGACGGCTTGGCCGCCATTTTGAAAATTTTGGTTTTGTTATATTCACCTGTAGGTGAATATAACAGCTTAATACGTCAAATTTGACCAATCAACTTGTAAGATTTGTTATGTTCACTTGTGCAAAAATACTAAAAAGATATATTACATTTCCTTTTCGAATGACCCAAATATTACACATACCAAAAATCATATTTGGGGTAATTAGTCGCACTTTAAGCAGACGTAAATAAAGAGCCCTTACCTTTAAGGTAATGGGGACTGGGATTTGCCTATATTTGGACTGCAGGGAAAATGGGTTTTGGGCCATGTTGATTTATGTTTACTTATTCTCGTTCAAGGTGAACAGCGTCGATGCGAACGGTAACAGTATCCTCTCACTAGCTGTTCAAAATAAATGCTCAAATGAAGTCCTCACTGATCTCGTCACCACCTATCATGCTGATCCCAATATTCTGAATAAACAAGGCACTGGACCTGTGGAAGTCGCTCTTGTTTACAGAGATGCCGAGACACTGACATGTCTCTTTGAAGCTGGAGTTAACATCAAGCGAGGAAAGAACATGTTACTGCAGTATGCTGAAGGTATTATACTAAATCCTATCTTGTGACAGGGTCGGGCAAATTTTTGTCTCTCCCCCTTCCCAAATACTTTTGATAATAACCCTGCATGATCAACACTGTTTCCAAGAAATTTGATTTTCCAATGCGTATTCACAATCGTGCTTTTCTCGACAGCAAATGGTTTCGCAGGCTCAGTGCAGCTCATTAAAGAAGAGTTGGGAAAACTGTTGTGGAAAGCGGTCGACGAAGAAAATATGGCGGAAATTAAAGAAATGCTGGAAAACTGTGGAGCATATGTGGATGAAACTTCTACCTTAGAGGGATATGAAGGTACCTAAGAGGATTTAAGACAACTTTTGTGAAAAATTGCTGTGTACATATAGGTGGCTTTCATTGTGCACTTCAGTGCACATGCCCTCATAAAAAATCTCAGTACTTGTCGTCCATCTTCTTTTAAAGTTTCGTGGAATTGCTTGAATGCCGCCTATAACTTTTGCTATACTCGCCTCAGTCACACCTTAAAATATATTCTTCAAAGTCAACTGTACATGTGTAGAACTAATATGCTTTTCAATCGTCGTACGACAACTATACCACCAAGAAGTTTTGTAAAGAAGTTTTTTTAACGTAAATACTCTGGCATAGTTAACTCTATTTATAACGTTGACATGGCATATACATGATCCGTTGCTATAGGACGTAGACTAAACTAAACTACTAAACTAATAGTCGAATAGTTTGTTTAGGTGCGGTTCATCGGTCTTCGAGTCCCGTGTGCATCTTGCCCATTTCCCTAAATTATTTTGAGTTTAGGTTTATAAGTGTAAATTTATTGAGTCACCCTAACAAAGATGAATGAATAACCCTATAGAATGTATACAGCAGCTAGACTGTCCTAATGATTATAAGTTACTCTCTTCAGTCGTGGCTAACATTATGTCTTCATTTTCTAACTTTTCACTTAAATTTTGAATGATTATTAATAAAATTTATACTCTGTACAGGTTGGACTACGCTGTTTCTCGCTGCGCACAAGAGCAACGTCGAAGTTGCCAAACTCCTGTGTGATTCACAAGCGAATGTTGATCTCAAATGTGAAGATGAGAAAACCGCCATTTCTGTAGCTGTTCAAACAGGTCAATATTTAAATAACGTTACTCTCTTCTTTTTTATAGGTTATATTGATCTCGCAACTTAGATTCAATCTGCGTAAAGCATATTGCGCTGGCCGCAAAATGTAAATCTCTTCAGTCTTTGCCAAAAGCAGTGATTAAAGTCTTTTATTATCACTGTATTCACAGGTCGAAAAGAAGTTCTTCTCTATTTACTTGCGGAAGGCGCTGGGGTGAATATTGCAGACATAAATGGCAACACCCCCCTGCTATTGGCAGTCAAAGCTGGTTATCTACCGCTAGTTCAGATACTTCTTCACGCCGGAGCAAACCCGTATCACGAGCAAGGGGGTATGTCCGTCGCTCAGGTTGCTTTGGAATCCTCCAACAAGAACATCGTGTATCTATTTGAGCACTTGGATTTCTCGACTGCCATTCCTGATTGGGAAGAAACGACGTCCGATCAGCGACCCGCTCCGAAGTATAGTTTCTTTCGCCCTCCCATCAATTTTAACCCGAACCCACCCCAGAAGGTTCAGATGGTTTTACAAGGAAATGAGAAGACTAATAAGAAATTGCTGGATGCAGCCAAAAATGGAAGACCTGTTCAGGTGAGCATCTAGATTTCTCACACTTTTAAGTTGTTGAAAGCCAGTCGACCAACGGCATCATGTTTGAAAACCTTTAAAGGCCAAGACACATCGGATGCGATTCGACAACGCGGCGTAGGATTAAGCTAATCATTTGTTTATTGCGTTTTCCACTCATTGGTAGCGGATTTCTCAACAGATAGGAGCCACATGATAGGGGATCCGAGGTACCTACGATTTAAGCCCCGTTTACACTACGCTCGATTTTTGGTACCGTACCACTCTTTTTGTTCTTGGACTACAGTACCAAAAATTGAGCGTAGTGTAAACGGGGCTTTAACGTCCTTATCCGCGAGAAAACGCTAAAGTCTATCCATTTACTGATGTCAATGTAAAGGTTCCACTTTCTCCTCAATAATTTTAAGAAGTGCTTGAGTAGAGGCCCGGCCAAGGGTTGAATCCAGGCCTCTCAGCTTGAAAGGCGAGCGTGGTGACCACGACATAACGATCGGTTTAACGACGAAGGAAGAATCTCATGCGCAATTAAGGCCTCTATTAAGGAGTTTAAGCTTCGCGTTTCAGGGAGCGGCAAACGGCAGGTTTGAACTTTCTTGGCAAAATTTTTGTTAAACTTTTTCGTTTTATATTTTTATTCTTGTGCCGAAAAAAATGTCATGCAAGTTCATTTATCCTTTATTGCCTGATACCGTTAAATTTTTCTTTGCCTGGCGTTTGCCACTAGCCGTATAACGCGAAGCTTCAACTCTCTATTAACTAATATTTAGGTAAAAGAGGCAGTTGCAGAGGGCGCAGATATACGTTTCTGTGATAACAAGATGAAAAGACCTCTTCAGTATGCACAAGAAAAGCTAGCGAGACTAAACCAAGAGGTACTCAGTCCCCTTGAGGAGAAAAAACGACAACAACTTATGTTGAGGAATTCATATCAGGATGTGGTGCAGTTTTTGACAAATAAACTGAACGAGCTAATTTGGAATGCCGTGCAACGCGAGAGCCTGGAGAGAGTGCAGACTTTGCATGAATGTGGAGCGGAGTTGAACTGGTGTCGTCCTGAACAACCATTTGGTAAGCAAGAAGAAAAAGCAAACATTGTGTTCTTAAGGCCATGTTACACGGAGCACTTTTTCTTGCAACTTGCAATGCAATTCTACTTTTCAGAGATGTTAATTGGTGAAATCAGTGAAGAATTTTCGATATGTTGAGAAAACATCAGCGGAGTGTAATGAAGACTCGTATTTGGAAATTTTACATCTCTCAAGAGTACAATTGCATTGCAAGTTGCAAGAAAAATTGCACCGTGTAACATGACCTTTACAAGCACAAATGTGTGATTCAAGCCGTAATCACAATGAAAGAACTTTATTAAAAACTTATGCATACCTTGTGATAATGCTCATAACAGACCCGTCGTCTCACATGATTTCGTATCAGCCCTGTTTATTTTTATCCTTTATACCTAAACTTAGTACCGAAGAATTTGGGAGTGATGTAACCAATGGCGCAACCTCCAATCCCACAACTTTCTTAATCTAAGTTAGTTGACCTTTTAGTTGGCAACGCGCTCTGATGTATCTTACTTTATTATTTTACTCCGGCTACCACCAGACGATTTTTCTCGTCAAGGGAAGAGTGCTGCCACTCAATGGTTCAGTTAGACCTTCTGCCCATGGACCCTGATAACTCTTTAAGTAGAAATACGTCCTGATGCTTTCTACTTTATTTCAAACAAATTCTCAAAGCTCATAAATTTGAGTGAATTTTGCTCAATATTTAATTTTGCAATTGAGTGATTGCGGGGACACTATTTTGCAGTGTCAAATCAGAAATGAACATTTCTTTTCAATATGAGGAAGCAAACATCTCTTTTCCATTCACTTCGAGCACTTTTACCCAATGCTTGACCGTTATTTTAACTATTTTAATAAGGTGCAAATACTCGCAGCAGGCTTGTGAATTGGTTTTGCAATGAGTAAAAAAAGAGTCTTAAAACTAACCCCTCATATCTTTGTTTCCCACTAACCAGGTTTACCAGGTTTGCTTGCTTCAACACAAGACAATCCAGATATCATGGCTTATATATTACATTACTGCCCGAACAATTTACTAACACTCAGAACAACGGATCAACAGAAGCAGACGGTATTGTCACTGGCCGAGAAAAATGGCTTCAGAAAATTAACTTCATGGATTCGAGCAAAGATGACCCACAGTTTACATGTATGTATCAGCTGATCATTAACCACAAATGTACAGTATGTATATTATTTAAAAGACGAGAGCGCAGCTCGAGTGTCTTACATCTTATATAGCACGTGACGGACTGCGAGTGTTTTAAATAGCTTATAAAACGAGCCATCTGATGATTTCATTGGCGAAGTAATTTTGAAAATATACGAGGAGTGTTTATCAGGTATAAAATGAGGGGAGTTTTATGAGGTAAAAAGTTACTGCACGTGACGCATTATCAGTGATTCAACAGGCTAAAAAGCTTATGAATTATTAATGAGTGTTAGAAGTATATATAATAGAGTGGTTAGTCTGAAAACGTATATAAATTTACGTTCAAATATTTTATTTACAAAAAAACTAATAGTATAACAGCACCTTTAGTACACAAGAAGTTCACTCAGATTTTAACGTATTACAGTTGGCAATGGCGAACAAGGACTTGACGGCAGCAAAACAGATTCTATCGTTCGGAGCCGGTCCAGAGCTAGCGAGATCAGACGGTGAAACCCATCTGCACCAAGCTGTTGAAATGGGTGATTTGGATTTAGTGAAACTGTTGGTCAAAGCTGGTGCTGATAGTTCTGTTAAATTTCAAGGACATTTGATGGGCGATCTCGCACGAATGAAGGTATATCATTTTAGGATAGGCAGAAATTGTTCGTTCGATGTTCCTCGAAGATATCCATTTAGGCTATCTATATAAATAATTCAGTGTTACTACAGAAGGAAACCGAACTAAAATTAACGTTTCAGATTATTTAAATTCCACCAATTCCTAAAGTATGGGGTAAATTGGAACATTTACCGTTGAATGAAATGGTCAGTTTTGTTGTTGTTTTTCTCTACTAGGGCCGCGTTCAGATGTCACGTTTTCTACAACAATCATTGTGCACTCAGAAGCTGTTCGTTGCTGCCACAAGTGGTGAGCTTTCTGCTGTACAGGGGCGGCATTTGCAAGGAGGACACATTGACTGCCAATCGTTTCAGGGCATAACTCCGTTGAAAGTTGCTGTAAGCTCTGGAAATGCTAAGGTAAGCAACAATTTGTGAGTACCTTGGGTATGACAACCCCTGAAAACCAATTGTCAGCAAACAAAGGATTTGTTGGTGAACGAAAAAACTATGTTGACAAAATGATAAAGAAGGAATTTTTCGTAGAAAAAAATTGTTGTAAAAGTCGTCCAAAATGACGTCAAATGTTGCATATTGTCAGCAAGTGAAGAAATGGCAGTTCTGATAAGGGAAAGTGCGTTATCTGATTTGTAATCTTGGTAAATTTGCATAAAAAAACCAGTGGGTTAGGAACTACCAGCTTGAAATTTAGTCAATTAAGCACCCAAAATACCAGAACCGTTTTATTTTAAAAAATGGGCCTGGTTCTTTAGAATGCATGCATGTTGTAAGGGTTGGTGCAGAAAGGTACATACTTGATTTAATAAGTATATTGCAAATGCAAAAACATGATCAAGTTGTTAGGTTCTCAACAAAGATAAATTTTATCAATTTCACTAACTATGGAAACAATAATTTAAGCAGTGAACCAGGAACAATTATTTTTCACTAGAAATAAGAACAAATTAAGAACCAATTCATCCTGATTTCTCACAAAATACTTATTATGCAAGAACCACTTCAGCCTGACATAAAAAGTAGACGTTCTCTTATGCAAGCTGTAACTATTCTTGTATTCACTGCTATTTTGAATGAAATGTTTTTAAAACAAAACATTATAAAATCAAGTTCAAATAATAGAAAATGTAATTTGTGCTTCCATTTTAGTTAATGCATTACTTGATATCTCGTGGAGCATCACTGGTGAGGTCAAAGACATCTTCTGATCCGATTGGTCAACTGGAAAGTGAGTTATGTTTCATAATCGAATTATGTTTCATTTTTTCTGGCTGACTATTAAGGTTACACTATACCTTTGAGTGTTAATTTTGTCTAATTTTTTTTATTGATTTCCATGAAAGCATTAGACTGGTTCTACTATCTGACCAAGTTTAAACGAAAAATGTTGAAAACTCGCAGAGTTATTTAATAAAATACATTTCGCTGTAATAAGAAAAACATTGAAAATGTAATATTCAAATTCAATTTTCTCCCGAAGAATTTTATGGCAATTACTGATTTTCAAACGAGTTGTTCTCCTGCGGGTTTTAACGAATTTTTCTCAAATTTTCACAGGAAATAGCTAAAGACGTCAGTTTCAAAATTGTGTTCGGCTTTTTTCTAATTTTGGATATTTTAATAATAACAAGCAATTCACTCAAACGATTCAGAATATATTGCAGTCGTCAAAGAAATTGCCATATCAGCGGAATGACGAAATAGACAAAAATTTCCGAACACAATTTTTTAGAACAACTATTTTAATGTATAAAAATTATATTTTCATAAATATATCTTAAAACCAGCAGGAACATATAACTCAAAAGCGTAAAGGTACCGAGATTTAAGATTTTTCTGAATAATTCTTATATTATTTCATTGTTTGTCAATTTTACAACTTTACCATATTTTGCATGCACTGGAGAACATTTGGTAAAAAATTGATGAAAATGGGACTGATATTGAGCGCGCAGTAGCGATTTTCTGCAAAACGCCAAAGGGTGTCCCAAAGGGTGTCTTGTAACCTTAAGCTAACTATGCCAATCCACATAATCCATTCTGACCTAACCACTTACTTGCCGCTTGTCAACTACTTACCTACATACTTCACCATGGATATTAAATAGTAAATAAACTGGATAGGAAACTAGCTGGCGCCATTGATACAACCTATTTGAAATTCGTGATTTCACCCAAACCCCTTCCTACTTGCCCACTAACCCGCATTCCCACCTATTGCCTCTCTACCAACCCCATACAATTATCAAGTAACCAACGCCAAATATTTCTACTTTCAGGTCTCAACTACAACCTTCCACTTTACGTTTACATTCAAAGTGCTGTGGATGAACAGTTCCTTGCCACTGTCGTCGAAGGGGACATGACGAAGCTTGAATATCTCCTCCAGCTTGGTGCGAATATCACATACTGTAATCCAGACTCGAAGGAGACAGCAATATCTCTGTGTATCAATTATCACAGCACTGAACTACTGAAATTCTTGGAAAAGAGAGGCAGTATCCTTACAACTCCAGCCGATGCAAAAGGTACTATATAACTCGAATGGCAACAAAAATTAATTAAAGTTTGTGAGCTTACGGCAATCAGGTATATCAGTCATGTTTTCGCTCACTGCTCTGTTATTTTTATAAATGAATGCAAAGTCGAATTGCATTGACGACCCAACATTCCGACACTCCAGTCTAGTGTCTTCATCAGGGATAATATGAAGTCGCAGCGATTACGTGACCTCTAGATCTTATATACTCATGGGATGACGTCATTTGCCAACAAGATATGATGTATTCTTGTGACGGTATTCATTTGCTATATTAAATTAATTATAGATTGGTATTTGATTAATTATTATACAAGATTAATATTACATTTATGGGTTCACCCTCTTAAATGTTCTTTAATATAGAACATTTAAGAGGGTGGATCCTCCCTTTTTTAGTTCTCAGTAAAATTTGTTTGTTCTTCTGTGTCCCTGATTCCCGCTAGACTCATCTCACATTTGGTCAACAAGATGTGTTCCCAACAGGCTTGTAGCAATTAGCTTGTAAACAATTTGTAACAATGTTGTAATTTTTTCAAGTTGCTACAAAGTTGCCACTCACAACTTGTTGACAAGTTGTTGAATTACACGACGATAACAACTTGTAACAAGTCTGTTGAGTCGACAACTTTGTAGCAAGTTGCCAACAAGACGTTGACAATTTATACTTGTCAAAATAATACGTTGGCATGCAATTTCTTAACAATGTTGTTGGAAAAGCATTGATATACAAATCTGCTGCAGGTTTTTTACAAATTGTGCGTTTTTGCCTGTATATAGTTGAGCTTATGGAACCCAACGACAAGTTGAAGTAAATTTGGTGTTGAAGTCATGCCCTGGCGAGACTTAACACGTTTTGTAGTTAACGTTCGTTCTGTTTACGTTACAGGCAATTATGCTCTGGGAATAGCAGCAGGCAGAGGAAATACTGACGTTGTGGCATACTTAATTCACGAGATCAATATTAACAAGACAATCAGAAACAATGAGGGAAAAACTCCACTGGATATTGCTCAAGAAGCAGATCATCAAGAAGTTGTCAGGTACATGTATGCAGTGACTGATCCAGATTGCTTTAGAGAGAGGTGCGATGATCAGGGAACGTGGCCAGAGATGGACTTACTGGGGATGCAGGGGAGAGGAAAGCGTACCCCTCCAAACCTTGGCAAAAAGGGCTAACAATTTTCTTATCAAATACACTTTTTGGGTTGATAAGAAAATTACAAAAACTGAAATAAAATACAAGAAAAACGAGATGGTAACATGATTGTGAAATTGTTTAGCAAGACTACGATCTAGTGCCTTCCTGTCGTAGCTCCTTTAGTGCCCTCCTGTCGTAGTTCCCTATATAGTGATGTTCCTTTTTTGACTAGGTTATTGGGCGGCGAAGTGAAAGAGGATAAAGGCAAGAAGAGCTACAAGCCACCAAACTACAAGCTGGAAGAACTGCTTATGGCCGTCAAGAACTGCAATATGACTATCATTAAAGAGTTCATTGACGAGATATACTCGAAACGAAACGAGAAAGTCCACCATTGCGTGGAAATGTGGAAAGTGAGTCAAAGGGAAAATCAAAAAGAAGTTGAAAAGAAGCTAGCTCAACATTATCAAGACTTGATCGAGGACACGTCTGAACATAAACTGACTGGATCAGCAGAATCTCAAGTAAGTAGTATGTCACTATCTGGAAATAACGTGGTTTTATAGTTTCTTTTGTTGCAAAATGAATCCGGATTGTAGCATTAGTAATCTTCTTGTATCTATTTGTAGGTTATTTTGACAGGATTTCTACGTAGTTTGAGTGCTCAAATTACTGGTTGTGCCTTGGATCCGAATGACCCCCGAAGTTATGACATATTTTTCAAGAATATGGACGAGAAGGTAGGCATAAATATTCATGTTATCGAGTAATGCACCAAGGAAATCCACACTGTCGTCGTTGAAGAACCGCACTTCTGTGTATGCTGATATAATGCCCTCTGCATGTGTACGCTGATAGAAGCTTCTGGGGCCGGTTGTTCAAAGCTGGGTTAGCTTAACCCCAGGTTAACTTAATATTCAAAGCTAACTTCCCAAGAGCTTGTTTATAAATTTTGAAATATTTCTTCAGAGATCTTATTGGCATCAGTAGGAGTTTTCTTCTTTGAAGTTCTGAAATAAACAGACGTGCAGACATAGCTTCATAAACTAAAACAACAGATTTAATTTTAACCGAGGGTTAGCCGCGCTAACCCAGCTTTGAACAACCGGCTCCTGATGCTCACATATAACCTCACTTCATCATGTACTTTCACCGTTCTGTGCAAACCACCTGTCTTGCATGCGTTGTTTGGAAAACACCACTCGTCCACGTTTTTCGGAAAAGCAACTCTCCCTTGATTTGCTCGTATATAATAAAATGAATACAAACATTTCATTGATTTATAGGCTGAGGAAGCAAGGAAGCGGATCCTTATTGATGATATGAACCAGCTGAAAGCTCAATTTCAAGAAGATCTTGCCCGTGTACAGGAGGAATTGGCTGGTTTGAAACAACAACGTGAAAGCATGCATGCGAGAGATCGGGAATATTTCGAAAGAATTGCGCAAATGAAAGTCCAGCTTTCTGAAGAACAGTCTGCAAGGTAAAATATATGGATCATAAAAACATTAGATAGGAAACACATTCACGCTTATTATACAGGTGTCACGGACACATCCAGATCTAGAAAAATATCTTGCAATGCATGTTTCCCCATTTGTCTACCCTTGAAAACATTGTGGCCAGGAACAAGAATATTTTCAAACAAATGTAGAAACGACGAATATTTACCTTTCAAGTTTGATTTTTGTTACGGAAGCAATTCTTTTTACAAATTCTCCCAAATTTTAAGATATTTTGAACCAAAACATCCTGCCATCCGCCACCTTGTTTCATAATTAGATCTAATTAAATCTCAACCACGGTAATGGTTTTAAAACTAAAAAATATATCAGTTGAAAGCTTTTACATATCTTGTTGATCATGCTTTGATTTTGAAATTGACAGAAGCTAGTATAAATACATATTCAAGATGGCGGAAAGCATATTCCATATTCAACGGTAATATGTTTTATACCAAGAACGATAATGAAAATCTCGTTTTTAAATATCGTGAGTCTCAGTCTTGTCTGCATGGGGAAATTTTTATTGCTATTTCCCTAAAATGCCAGACTTTATGCAATATAATTTCTTCTTATGTAATATAAGATCAGAAATTTGTTTGAAGCTTATATTACTTATATTACTTATCAAGTTATTATTGTGACCTAATTACCTTTGTGAAATTATTTGATATCCTATAAAAGTATACTCACAAATTTTACAGGAAATAACCACGAATTTCTGTTCTATTTCAGAGAACGCGACCGTATCCGTCAAGAGATGATAACATTACAAGATGACGTAAAAACTCTGCATGCTCAGCAGAAAATTTTGGAAGCACAAGAGAAAAGACAGAACAAGCATTGTGAAGCGTCCAAGAGATTTGAGGCTACACATATAAACCTTTTACATTTTTATCGAACTATATATCTTGGTGTGGAGGAAATCTTTATTGGCGCAAAGGTTGGTGATAAAAAGTACATGCATAAACCTTTTAAATTTGATGATAATATAAGCATTCTTGATCAGGCTTATTAACTTTAGTTCAGATGCTTTTTCGTGTGTTTAATATAGACAAGGGACTTATTGATTATAATATTAGCCTACGGCCAGAATTACCAAAACGCACACACAGAGTCAAATGCTACACACGGTCTCTTATTTAACCTTTTCTTATCCACTGACAGAATATTCATCCAATACATACATTATGAATGAAGTATTAAAGAACAAAATTCAATCAACTACAATATTAATTTTTCCTGCTTCGACTAGGAAATCAGCTTCACTAGTTTCTTTAATTTTCTAAGTTATCCCGCTGAGAGGTATGCATGCAAACACGCAAACAAACATACAAACAAACGAACCGCATGGTTTCCGAGAATGAACGATCTTCAAAATGACAAGAGTCACTTGGATTTGTTGAAGGAATTTTAATTTCACTGAAATGTTAAGTTATTAATATATTTAATGTTTGACTCGTAAAAGATATTGGTGTTTTGTGTTCTTTCAGTCCGTGGCTAGTGGGATGACGGTTGCAACTGCGGGGAGTCTTGGAAAGAAAGCGGCAAAGCTTCAATTGGCCAGTGGTATCTTGGATATATTTAAACTCGATCCTTTGATTGGCGCTACGGTTGCAAGAGTGAATAAGGTTGGGTCCTTAATGTTTCAATTTTATCATTAATATAGCACGTGACCCAATAGAAAATTGCTTGTGCCCAATGTTTTACAGTCGAAATACAAAAAGCGTCCCACTTCCGCTTCTTTAGTCTATTGTGATTTACTGTAATTTCATTTGCTCTGTTTTTCTATAGCAGTTACCGATTTATGTGCAAATACCGTGATAAAATTTAAATTTCGCACCTTTTATGCAATGAATCTAACGAAACATGTATCTTTTTGCAACAAATTATCATGTCCTGGTATTTGCCGAGAAATCTGTAACCGCTACAGAACAAATTAGAGTAAAACACAACAGATCATGTAATATGCATGGCCCCGAGCGCCTAAACGTCTCTAGGTGGCTGAAATTCCTCCTGGAGGTTTCCAACAATATGAAATAAGTAAGCGTAAAAAAGAAAGCCTTCCTGTACTCTAAATAATTGACAAGCCGCCATGTTGTCACATGAGGGCGAATTCTACTAACTAGTGCTTAATACAACATGAGCTCCACCTTTGAATTTACTATATGAGTAAATTCTTAAACACGTCCGAATTTATCATGATAAATTCGTGGCACATTTGAATTTATCATAATAATAAATTCTCGGCACCTAACACTAACCCTAACCACTAACCCCTAACCCTAACTTTTTAAACTTTTTAAACTTTTTTGAAAATCTAACTTTTTAAACTTTAAAACTTTTTTAAAAACTATTTTTTGAAAATCTTGAAAATCTTCCCACGCCCGTCATTAAATTTATAACAAGAAGCCTTGTCTAATGCTTGTGGTTTTATGATTAACTCTATTGATATAAATTCAAAATGTGCCGTGAATTTATCATAATGATAAATTCGGACGTGTTTAAGAATTTACTCATATAGAAAATTCAAAGGTGGAGCTCATGTTGGCTTAATTTCTTTACAGTTCTTCATCAAAACTGGTGTAGCAGTGATGAAAAACGTTGATAAATATCGACAGAAAGAAATTGGACAATATATCTCGTGTCTTGCAACAATTGGTGAACAAGTTGACATTTGTACTGACGTGGCCTACAGGCTGACACTTTGGTATAGCGGTCAAATACAGTGCTTGGCTGAACCCAGTAAGTTTTGGCACCTTCGCCGTCATGTTTTACCTCAGTTTGATTTTGCTTGTTTGTGTTGTTGAACTTGCCTTTCGTTTTCATCAGGTGATTCATCAAAAACCTCGATTTGTCTCCATGCTCCCGCTCGAAGGATGGCGCAACTTGCAGTGGGCATTATCTACAGTTCCTTAATGGACAAACGGATCGAGAAAGGTACTCTGTATAATATACAAAACAAGTGTAACTCGAAAGATCGATAACATTTTTTTTTGATAAATAAAAAAAATGTTATCGATCTTTCGAGTTACACTCACTGTTTTGTATTTTGTTAAAATACTCCGTGTTTCTAAAAAAACTTTGGTGAAATGTTGTATTGTTTTAGACTTTATCATTATCAAGCTTTGAAACCAATGAAATTCCAAATTTTGCATCACATGAATGTCCAATCCGTATAAATAAAGAATGAAATGCTAATTGTCACCATCTCTCAGTGCAGCCTCCTACCCAGGGACTTTGCGCGGTTCACCTCGATGATCTCCTTTTAGCGGGATTTTGTGGTCCTCTCCTCGGAAATTTTGAAATCTAGAACTTTAGAAACACTATTTGCAGCAATTATTATTATATAAGCATTTTATTTATACAATTATTAAAAACACTAAGCATTTACGTGTGTGGGGTTCGCTCGGTGGAAAGAAATATGCAATGGTGAAGATCCAAAGTTATCAACAGCTTTGCGCCAAGTGATTTTAACAATTTTCTAAACTTTGATATTATGTTAATCAAACTGAGCATTAACCTTCCACATATACCATGTAAACCGTGCTATCATTGTAATTTTAATACTCAAGATATCTTTACCAATTTTCAGGAAAGGTTGCAGAATTACCTACACTGGCCGAGCAGTTAGCATGGTGTGTTGTAACTCAGAAACCCAAAGATGGCACAATTTCCAAACTCCAAGAGCGCGCTACCGAAACTATTGCCGGATGGAAAAAGAAAATGGGCAAAGGTCCGACAGGCACTGGATATTTTGGGAGCAAAGTCCCTCCGAACTTTATTGAGGTATACAAATGTTTTTTCATGAATTTTAAGGAATTCACCTTAGCCATTTTCCCTCAGGAATCTTTCGCAGAGACGGAGCTTACTAACAGCCGAGCTATTGAGCTAATATGAATTAAATACTGAAATTCTGTTAACTTATACAAGTTTATAATCACGCGACTCGTTTTTCCGTCTTTGTAATTTATAATGGCTTCTTTTGAGGATGTTATAAATTTACTTCGTTTGAACTATAAATTCGTTTTCCGAAAAATGGAACGGTGTTTAATTCGACCAACTGACAAATTTAGGAAAACAGACAGAAAATTTAAATTCTTTTCCTTTTCCAACTCAATGTTTTTACTTTTATACAAGCCTGCTATAAAAACGTTTCTTCAACTTAAAAATGATATAAAAC